>BHFT01013759.1:0-51084 GCA_004320025.1 Laticauda laticaudata | reverse complement strand
GGGGGGGGGGGGGGGAAGCAAGAGGATATTTTTGGATGAATAGCTTCAAAATGTGAATAACAAACAGAGATTATGTCTACTAAGAATATTCCATGTCACTTGAACTATGTATTAAGTCTATGAAGTGCTTGATAATCCAACCAATTCCTGAAATTTTAAGAAGGCAAAAGAAGTCAGTACTGGTCAAGCTCACCTCTTTTTATACCAGTACACAATGTTTTCTGGAGTTCTAAGACACTTCAATTAATCCCTCTTATTTCAAGTATTAAAAAACACCATCTTTCCTCTTTATTATTTTTTACATAAGCCTAACAATTTGATTCTTGGGGGGAAACACTAAATTCTACATGATTGATATCTAATGTTAAGCTATGCAAACTATACTAATTATTATTTCTGTGTGTCCATAAGATAATAATTAAACACTAGAAAATGGAAGTAATTACATATTTCTAACACTCAGAAAACTCTATTTGAATATTTTGTACTAACGTGTTGAAGCAACTAGCCATATTTGAAGTAGACCTTTCTTCCTATCTACATTCTCCACACAGCAGGTTTGAGACAATTTATTTCTTCGAGCTTTATTTAAAATAAATAAATAAAAAATATTTATCAGTTACCTGATAAAAGTGTAAAAGTGACGGAGTAGATCCCATTCTCTTTCTGGGCCTCCCCACCTTCTGTGTATGTAATGTCTACCTGGAACTTCACTGGCTTCTGGAAGACAGCAGGGCCTCCAGTGGACTTGTACTCTGCCCGGAAGCTTGTTTGGGAGATGACGCTATGACTGAGACTGGGAATCTAGACCAAACAAAATGATAATTGAAAAACAAATCCTGCTACCACGATAGGATCATCTTTGAAAAGCCTTTTTTCCCCTTTAGAGTTTTAAAGGGGATAGAAGAACATTTTTCTGTTCATTCTGAAATAATTGGTAATGAACTTCTCATTTACTTACTTTATGATTGTTTAAGAATCGGGTAGGTCTGCCACATATATTGACATGTTTAAAAAAATATTCAAGCTATATAGATCATCTGTATTAAAAATAAATTGCTTTCCATCACTGGGAACTCTTCCAATTATAATGCAATGTTTAAGATGCCTACCAATCTTTTTTAATTTATATACAATTTCAGCTCCACTGCCAAATATGATTGGCAAAGAAGGACTATTGATGCTTCCCACTTGCTTTTTCCCCACTTCCATCTTCTGTTTTGAAATGGTTTGTTTCCTCCATTTTTGGCCCTTTAATATGTTGCTTTCTTTTCTCTAGTTATGAACAGAGCATTCCTGAGCCAAATCTTAATTAGCCCATTTTTCTTTCTTGTGGGATGGTAATAATCACCAGCTTCTTCTTTTCAGAGAAATGATTATTTGAATTATTATAACTGAATGAGTTTGATCACAAAATTTCTTTTGAATATATGTGGGCCAAAAAAAAGAAAAAGAAAGAAAAGAAAAGAAAAGAAAAGAAAAGAAAAGAAAAGAAAAGAAAAGAAAGAATAGTAGCTTTAAGAAAGAAATATGTTTCTCCTCAGGAGAAAATAGAAACTACACAATTATGAAACATGTGGATACACAAGCAAATAAGGAGGAACTCATTAAAAGTAACAAACACAACAAGCAGCATTTTTAAAAGTATGAGATGGAAGTCAACTACACAATCCAGATAAAGACGGCATTTTAGTTCACTGAAATGAGATCATGTTTGCAGAGTTCTCATAACTAGACTTTCCAAAGAGTGTTTGATTATGTGCCACACTAAGTCACTTTTTAAATTGCATGTAGCACTATCCAGTGTCCTTATCTAGATTCAGAAATGAAGCAGTTGGGTTACATACATCCAAGACTATACCCTATATTTGAATTAATAAAGAACCAACCCCCGAATAAGGCAATTACTAACCACTTCTAGATTGTTGCCAAGAAAAGTGCAAGGATGTTCCACAACAGACAAACTAGACTTTGATAAAGACTTTACCTTTATTGTGGAAAAGTAGGTCATTTGTGGCTGAGAGACCATGTCTTGTTTTGGATGTTTATGCATCCAACTGAGTGGGATATTTGGCTTTAATTTTATATACTTACCGACAGAAATGCATGTACTATATCCGCCTTGATAGAACTCAATGGTTTGTCCTTAATAACCACGAAGATCTGTTCTTCTTTCTCGAGGTTGATAAAATTACCAAACCAGGATTTTTTGGCAAGCCTGATGTGATGAGAAAGAGAAAGAAAGAAAAACAACAACAACAGGAAAACATCAATAAAAATTGGGAACAGCACAGAATTGTAGTATAGGTCTTTCTACATCACAGAACAGGTATATTTTTTTCAGTCATGTCCCCATGACATAGCTTTCATCGCATCTTCATCCCATGAAGGAATCTGATTTAATTTTTTCTTAAATGTAATATTTCTAGAGTAACATTTGTTGTGACACAATCCCAGAACAACCTCACAATGAATACAAGCTATTTCACTTTGTCACTTTGGAGGGACATCAGGTGACTGCAGTGATGGAAATATAGGCATCATAGGGAAGACTGTGATTGAAAATGGCAATAGCAAATTGCATGTGAGTGTAGTTTTCATACAACTTAAATTAGCCAAGATTTCATTACAGAGATCCTGGGACCCCTATCACCAAGTATGATATCATTCACCATGTCAAAAAAACTTGTAGTTACACCTTAAATTTTTGCAGATCAAAAATCAGAAAAAGAAGGTTTAGTATTATTTGTGAAAATTTAGCAGTGCACATTAGTAATAGATATGGCTGTGAGAAAACTTTATGAGAAAGAAAAGCAGCTGGTTAAAGAAAAACACTGGTAGTATCCTTTATGACTATTATTCAGAAGCTTGTCCATAGTTCATGCATCTTTTGCTTGTCCAGTACCCTATAACAGGTATGGTTTTTCTACCCTCTCCTCTCCCAAAACTCTGGGAACACAATACAACTAAGGCACTGTAGATTATTAACTATTATAATGCATGCTTGAGGTTATTTAGTACTCACACATCCCTCTATAGACAAAATGAAAACTAGTTTATATAAAAACGGAGGTGTGTGTGTGTGTGTGTATGTATGTGTGTGTAAAAGGGAAGACACATTTAAAAGAGCATGCATGCATTCACATCTCTCTCTTTCACTCTCCCCTCCCCTACTTTGCCTGACAAAACAAAATAATTACAGTTTGGTAAATCTCTCCCTTTCTCCATGATAGAGGCTGACAATTTTAAGCAGTATTGCTTAAAATATCCACAAGCCAAAAATGACAATGAAGAACAGTAAAGAGAAAGGGCCACTTATTTAAGCAGGTTATTATGAAATCTGAAGTAGAGCAATGGGGACACTACATATTTGATTTGATCATGACTTTCTGAAATATACTATTTGATTCAGGAAGCCTCAGAACGCTCAAAGCATATTAAGAAACTGCTAAATCTGTTTTCCTCTCTCTCTCACACACACACACACAAACACACACACACAAACCCTACACTGGTGTTTCATTTTTTGATTGCACTTGGTCAATGGCCTGACATTTCCTTGGAGGGCTGAGAGGAAGCCCCCTTGTGTAGCCCTACTGAGTACTGTGAAGATGTTACCATGGCAAATCCAATGTGCTGTGCAGTAGAAGCCATTTTAAGGCACCTCTCCTTCTGAAGGGTGTTAGGGGTGTCTTACCCCTACAGTATTCATTTTCAGGAGGTAAGTCATCTGTGTACCAAGTTTGGTTGAAATTGCTCGAGGCATTCCAGAGTTATGCTGGAACATTCACACATACACACACACACACGCATACACCCCTCCATTTACACTGATAGTTAGATAGATATAGATTTCCCAACAGAAGCGTTCTCTTCAGGATACTTTGTGCGTTTAAATGCAGGTTCATGGGTACAGATCAGATGAACATTACTAATGGTTATGTGAATATAATTAACTGCCATATTGCATATATTTATGCTACACATTTTAACAACTACATATTTGTTTCTCTTATAGCATATATAAATTTCCCATCCATTGAGATATCTCCACCTCTTCATGATGCTTTAACTCTTCCTTTGTTAGGGAAAATACCATGCTACAAGAAGATGCCATTGAAAACATGATTTATATCTACTCAGACATAAAATTGCAAGGGACGCATTTATGTTTATTTTTAACAAAATAAATCAGTTGCACTGGAGTATAAAAGAAGGAATAAAAAGACTGTTGGCAGGATTGTATGATCTAGAATAAAGATTTTACATTTTCAGTTAAGTTGCATAACCAGGAATTGTCTGCGATACAGAAAGGTGTTTTTTTTAATAATACACAAAATAGAACAGCTCCTTGAAGAATATATTTTGAACACGGAAGATAATTTAGCAGTGAATGTGACAGAATAATAGCTTTAAGAACTTGTTCATCTCAATAAAGGCTCTTTTTCATAATTTATAGGGCCTTTTTTTTTTTTTTAGAAAGATCTAATTCATGCAGATAAAAACCAGAAGGGTGATTGATGAGGTGAAACCCTTTTTGGGAGATGAAGAGATATGATAATTTAGCTCAGAAAAGGCTGAAGTTGAAATCATTAATGTTGAGTCGCATTAAAAAAGCAACAATGAGCTTCAGAATTCTAATAAACAGCATACCCCAAATGCTGAAAAGGTGTTGAAATTAGCTCTAGATCAGGGGTGTCAAACTTAAGGCCTGGGGCTTGATCCGGCCTGTGGGGTGCTTAGATCTGGCCTGTGGGGCCACCCTGGAAACAGCAAAGGACCAGTCGGTGATGCCTCTGCTAGCAAAAACAGAGCTTGCAAGGGCTCTGGGAGGCCCTTCCAAGCTCAGTTTTTGCTGGCAAAAGGTTGCAAGAGGCAGTCGCAAGCAGAAACAGAACTCAGGAACCTGTTTTCTCTGGCAGAGTGCTCAGGCCAAGTTGAGCTGGCCATGCCCCCCCAAGGTCAAACACAACCTTGATATGGCTCTCAATGAAATCAAGTTTTGACACCCTTGCTCTAGATGATCAAGGTGACATTTTACCCACCTCAGAAGAATGGAAGGATGGGTCAACCTTGAGCCTGGTGGGATTTGAACTGTCAAATCAGCAGTGGAATTCAATTTTTTTTACTACCGGTTCTGTCGGCGTGGCTTGATGGGCGTGGCAGGGGAAGGATACTGTAAAATCTTCAGTCAGAGATGGCATTTGCCAGTTCCAGTTTGAACTACTCAAAATTTCTGCTACTGGTTCTCCAGAACTGGTCAGAACCTGCTGAATATCACCTCTGTGTCAAATTGCAAGCAGACGACAGCTAGCAGAAGTAGCCTGTAGTACTACACTCTAACCACAACGCCACCAAGGCTCATAAGGATCATCCTTTATTCAGATATCAAAAACAAACCCATTAACTATTAGACATTTCCAAAAGAAACACTGGCTAATCCAGATAACCATTCAACATTATCAGAAATAAGAACTCATTATTTAACTATAATCAGATAAAGTAATTTTATATTTTTCCTTCTCCCTCCTAACCATTCTTATATTCCATAAATAAAATTCTGAGTTTCGTTTTCCTCTAATATCTTTTTTTTCTCTTGAAATTCTTATCATCTTTCAAGTCTACTTATAGTTTCCATAAGAATTCCAACCAATCTCGTCTATTTCAATTTGAAAGGATAATCCACAATGTCTTTTTCAAGTTTTGAATGATTATCCAGTTGCATTTGTGAATGCAGTCAATCCACCTCAGTTGTCTCCAGTTAGAACTGAAGAAGCTTCTTGGATGAGAAAAGAAACATTTTCAAAGTTCATCTTCAGTGGTAATGTCTGGTTCCAGTAATGGGTTAAAAAGTCCAAACACTTCATCGGCCCATAATCAAATATTCCCTTTAAAGTAGCCATCTTATGGTCTGCTAATCAATCTTCAAGCTTTTGTTTTATGGTTGATATATAAACAAGGCAGTTTCCCATACAAGAGTTTCTTTCTATTCATTCTTTGAAAGACAAATTTCTTTCTGTTGAAATATTTGGTTTGGTTCTCATTTTTTTGGGGAGGCAAACAAAGTTTGATGATGTTCTGATATTTCTAAATATTGCAACCCCAGAAATAATGAAAATCACCAAAGAGAAACATGTACCTGTACCTGAAGAAAGTCTCTAACTGAAGAAGAAATTATAACCCCCAAAGTGCATTAGAAATGAGGAAAGTCAGTTGTAGTGCCTTTAAATTTAGACTTTCAGTATAGCTATGAACTTGATCTCTGTTGTTCAACTCATTTGCTGATCGGGGAAATGTCCATTTCTGTGACTTATTCATGAGAAAAGACAGTCTGGAGGATAGATGGCTTGTTTTCAAATTCCCTCCTTAAGTTTGGTGGAAGAAAAAAAATGCTCCTTTGAGTAAGTGGAGGCAAAGCAAACTGCAACACCATCTTGCCTCAGAGATGGTTAAAGCATCATTTTCCTAACTGGAAACTGGACAGATAAATTTAACTCCTGTCCACTTATATACTGAAGTCCAGTTGGTGGCTACATGGTGGCTTTTAAATTCTTCACAGCAAGGATATATTTATTTTTTTCAAATCTACATGAGATATGTTCCCAACTTATCTTTTGTACCTTGTTCCTTAGTTGACTCAATAGTTAAAGGATTATTAGTTCAATTTTTATATTCAATCATGCATCGATTATTATAAAGAAAAGTCATTCAAATGTTTTTTTTAATATTTTAAAAAGCTGTATTGAATACAAAAGATTAAAATATACAAATATGCAAAAGTAAAAAAAATACAAAATTGTACAAATAAACATCACAACACATTCTAGAATGAAACCAATCATGTTTTCCTCTCGTACAGTCTGATAGTGATTTAAATATTTCATAGAAGGTATTGAATGGCAGTTACTTCCTATCCTTGTAAAATAAATATATTAATAATATATATTACATATTATAGATTAATACACTACATTATTACACATGGCTTATAGCTATGTATTTTTATAAATAAGTCACTCATATAACTTAATCAAAACAAAAGAGGAATAGAAACTCATGTTCGATAATTTCCTATCCTTTAACATACAGTAACAGTTATTTTCTTAAAGTCCTTATTTCTCCTTATTTTATGCACTCTTTTTTTAATGATCTATCCAATCGTACCATTTATCCCAAATCCAATAATATTCTGTGTCATCTTTTTCTTTGAATTTTAATGTAAGGCTCTCCATTTCAGCAGATTCAAAATATTCTGAACAGTAAAATATATAGGTGGTAAATTGAGTGTTTTCCAGGAGTATGCCAGTGAAATTTGTGCCGCTGTTAAGATATGAATAATCAAACACCTTACTTTAAATGAATAGTCCCCTTTAATTATACCCAGAAGAAATAATTCAGGTTACCCCCTCCAATCCACCTTGAATGATTTCCTCTATCCATGATTTAATCCTAATCCAATTTTTTTTTATTTCTGGACATGTCCACCAGAGATAGAAGAAGGTACCATGATTTCCCTAAAGCCCATGTCACACTGCACCAACGGATGGAAAGAGGATGTAAAATGGAGAGAAACACTTGCCCATCCATTGGTTAACGCGATTCATCCGTTCTGTACTCACTGCGTCCGTTTTTCATCCTCTCTATCCATCCAGCATCCGTCGACTGAGGTTCTATCCACTCAAAAGGTTTTGAGCTGCACAAAACTTTTTGAGTGGAAAATGTATCAAACCGTCCGTTCTGCATCTGCAACGCATACGGGAACATCCGTTCTACATCTGTCATCATCCGTTATGTCTGCCTATATCCGCTAGGCATCCGCTGCGCATCTGCACAACGCATCCGCTCCAGCAGAAAATGGACACAGGGAGGAAGCGATATGGACGCGGAACGGACATGCAGCATTAGTAGCATGGATGGAGAAGGGATGGAGAAGTTTTGCAGCTCGCAAAGAAAGCATTAAAACGGGAAAAAACGTTCGCAGATGGGACCTATCTCGGATATTAAGGATGTCTAGAGGATGCCTACAGGATGCAAAAGGACACCTAGTGGAAAACCTATACTGCCTATATAAAAGGGAGAGCAACTCACCTGGATCTCACTTTCAGACCAGCAGCCCTGCTGTGCAGACCTCTTCAGTCTTCATCTAGCTCTTGCTCTTCCACAGCATCCATTGATGCCACCATGGATCATAACACAGTCCTTTTGGTAGCAACCATTGTTCTGCAACAGTGCGAAGCCATCCAGAGGCTCTTTCAACTGTTCTACGGGGAGGAAAGGAGGTGGCCAGAAGCACATCTGGGTCCGAAGATGGATCAGGAGAAGAGCAGAGTACGGACTGTACAACAAGCTGATGGTGGAGCTGAGGAACGAAGACCCTCGTGCATTCCAGAACTTCATGAGGATGCCGCAACCATGTTTGATGAAGTTGTGGAGCGGCTGAGACCCAGGTTGACCGAGCAGAGCACCAACTTCCGGCCCAGCCTGGACCCTGGGCTCAAAGGTGGCACTGACTCTGCGCCACCTGGCCTCAGGACCACCTACAGGAGCATGCAGTATGGCTGGAGGGTGCCACACAACACCATCAGCATTGTGGTCAGAGAAGTGGTGCAGGCCATCATCGAAGAATACCTGCAGGAGCTCCTCCAGGTCCCACCACTGAGGAAGGCTGGAGGAAAGTTGCAGAGCAGTGGTATCAGAGGTGAACTTTCCCCACACCATTGGAGCCATAGATGGGAAGTACATGCCTGCAAAGCTCCAGCCAAGTCAGGGTCCACTTATTTCAACTACAAGGGCTTCTTCAGCATCATCCTCTTCGCCATAGTCGATGCTGACTACAAGTTCATGTACATCGATGCTTCAGGCAACGCTCATCTTCAGATGCCCAGGTATACAAAGCCAGTCACCTCAAGGAGGGGCTGGAATGCAACCTCATCATGGGCTTCCAGATCCAGAACCCCTGCCCAACGACACGCAAGATTTGCCCTACTTCATCGTGGGGGATGACGCCTTCTCCCTCAGAACCTACCTCATGAAGCCCTACACTTCCAGATGCCTCACCCGTGAAGAGAGGATCTTCAACTACAGGCTGTCCAGGGCAAGGCGGGTGGTGGAGAACGCCTTTGGCATCCTGGCCAACAGGTTCCAGGTACTTCTCACCACCATGCAGCATCACCCAGAGACCGTGAGGAGGATCATGGAAGCTTGCTGCATCTGCACAATCTCATGCGCACCCGCTACCCAGTGTTGCAGAACAGGCTCGTGGACCTCCAACAAGGCAATGGGGACATGGAGCCTGGGGAACGGAGGCAAGGGCAAAACCTGATAGACACTAAGGATGTGCAAGGCCCAACAGAGCTTCATGTAACAGCGCAACCTCCTGAGACATGGTGCAAACTCCCCAGCTGGGGACATTGGAGTGGCAAGACCGATGATAAATGATTAATGGATGCTTCCTTCAGCCTGTCTCATCACACTGATGAGATTGGGCCATGTATGTTGGGTGGGCCTACAATGCAGGGCATTTATAAAGAGTTGTGTTTATGTTGACATGTGTGGATGAATGATTACATTGTTATTGATAATAAAGGGCCATAGGTGTGGCACCTGGGAGGGTGGACCATACAGTCCCACTATGCTTGCACTGGAGGTTTATCTATCCCACAGCTATTACCCATCCCAAAGTATCCCTGCCCATCCCACAGCTATTACCCATCCCAAAGGTATCCCTGCCCATCCCACAGACAGAGGGGCTGCTCCTCGGTGGCGGATCTCACCTCCAGGAAGCTGCACCTGGCCATCACGTAGGTCTCTCTGTCCGTCAGCTTGACCGTGGCCTGGCCAGATTTCTTGAGGTGCAGCTTCTCCGTACCAGGTGTGCATGTGCTTCCACCAGCTGAGGAGCACCTCCGAAGTGTAGCCCAGACTCTCCGCCTTCTCTCTACAAGCAGCCTGCTTCCTTTTGGTGTCTCAGTAGAGCCTGTGTCCCTTCCGCCAGAGATATTCATTCTCCTGAGCCATTCAAGCACCTCCTCCTCATGATCCTCTTCGATGGAGTATTGCCTCCTCTCCTGTTTACGCATCTGCCTCTTCCTCCCTCTGGCAGGGCCATCTGGGCCCTCATCAGAGGGGCTTTGAGGTTGTAGGGGCTGCTCCTCCACACCAGCAGCAGCAGCAGCAGCAACAACAAGAACAGTAGCAGCAAGCAGGACAGCAGCACCACCAGCACCAGCAGCAGCACCACAGCTCAGCAACAGGACCAGGAGCACCAGCAGGACCAGGAGCACCAGCAGGACCAGGAGCACCTGCAGCACCAGCAGGACCACGAGCACGAGCAGGACCAGGGCACCAGCAGGACCAGCAGGACCAGGAGGCAGCGCCAGCAGAGTAAGCACCAGTAGAAGCACCAGCACCAGGAGCAGTGCCAGCAGAGTAAGCATCAGCAGAAGCACCAGCACCAGGAGCAGTGCCAGCAGAGTAACACCAGCAGAAGCTCCACCTCCAGAAGCATCATCAGCAGAAGCACCACCTCCAGAAGCAGCATCAGCAGAAGCCCCAGCACCAGAAGATCGAGCCTGGGGAGCAGAAGCCCCAGCAGAAGCAGGAGTGAGGGCCAGGGGGTGGGAGGGTGGCCCTGTCCCTCTTGCCAGGGCTGGCAGCAGATGGCAGAGGCTTCCTTTTCTTCCCCATGGTTGTGGGGTTGCTGGCTGGCTGGCTGGCTGGCTATCTGGCTGGCTGGCTGGCAAGCTGTGTCTGGAAGCAGGTCTTTCCTCTGAATGGTGACCTGCTTCCGAGCTGCTTCCCTTTATATCCGCGGGGCTGACGCAATGCATCCTCCCGCATGTGCAGTGAACGCTAGGCATCCGCTAGGCTTCCGCTGTGCATCCGCTTCATCCGCTTGGCATCCGCTCTGCATCCACTGTATCCGCTGCTCCCCTGGAAGCCTTGCGGATGTGCCATCTGCTTTCATTGCTTTCATCTGCTAGGCTTCCGTGGAGCATTCACTCTACATCCGCCCTACGTCCTCCCCCGTCCGTTCCTTTCCGTTGTTGTCCGCTCTGCTTATGCAAATTGGGGCACTTTTGAGAGCAGATAACAATGGATGGAACATTTTTCTTGTCCGCTGTGTCCTTTTTAAAACATTTTGCATCCGTCGGCCAGTGTGACAGGGCCTTTACATTTCCAACAGATCGGATTTGCTGTTGAATACATTTTAGCCAATCATTCTAATGTTTCAAGAGGATACCTAAATATATCACTTGTAAATGATCTCATTTTTATAAAAGAGCAAAAACCAGATTTTGAAGATTTTTTAAAAATAATACAGTCTGCAAATATAATGATCATTGGATACAGTGTTTGTGATTACATTATTGCGTATTCTTCACAGAGAATAATATTTGAAAAATATTGAATTTCTGAGTACATATGCAAGATAAACTGGAACTTTTCTTGCCTTTATGTACTTTACATAAAATATTCAGGAAAAAAAAAAAAGATATTGGGAACAGCAGAATGGTCTTTCATCTGAAACCACCACAAAGAAATAGCTATTAAAGTGCTCAGGTGGAACATATGGCATAATATTGTTTTTATATTTAACTTTATAATAATGAATTAAGAATGAAAAAAAATAACATGCTTCTCTTGAGGATACAGTATGATCAAATTATTTAGCTTTATCTACTGGAGAAGTTATTCATACTATTAAATGTATGAACAGAAAAATCCCTAAGGTCCTGATAGTGGAATCAGATTGATACTATTTTTCACATCTATAGTTGGATGCTTATTATGATGATTTTCGGAACTGATAATTTTCAGTAATCTTTAGCATAATTATATAACTGTGATTTTGAAGATCGGTAAAGATTTTGTGGTGACATCCAGAACTGAGATGGCAGATAGCTTACTGTTAAGCATCTGACTGAATTTTATTTTGCATAACTATATGTTTGTGTCTTGCCTCCCAACTTGGGAGAGAGGTGAAGAGTCTTGCCTCCCACTCGGAAGTTTGAGAGTTCAATTATAGGCAGTGACAGATGTTTTTGTACCAGGATTCAAAGAAAAAATATCTGCTGTGAACACCACATAGGTGTCAGGAGGGGAATCTGGCGAGTAAACGCTTAGTTCCACTCAATCACCCACCCTGAAGCAAGGAATTACAAGGTCGTAAAAAGGAAAAAAAATGTTTGTGTCACTAATGCACTTAAATATAAACACACGCACACACACAATACTATTTTAAGTTAAAACGCTCCTCTCTCCATCTAGCTTTTTTATTTTACATTTTAGGGAGGATAATTTAATTCAAGGAGGAAAGAGGAAGAGGAAGAAAAAAAAGCAAAAGGCAATAGTAAGATTCAGAAGAACATGAATTTATAAATAAGAGATATGTGAAAATATAGAATTAACACTAAGAATTAACCTTGTTAATTGCCTACCTCATCTTTGAACATATTAATAAGATTGTAAAAAAAATACTAGTCCTATTTAGATGTGCAATCATACAATTAAAATTATTCATAGCAGAAACTGCTCTTTCATCAGTTATGATATGTGTCTTTAGAAATCAACATATTAGATGAATGTAAAGTTATAACAGCCAGAGTTGCTCTGTGAATGAGATGGGTGATCTCTAAATTTGATACATAAAAGAGATAAATAAAAATTTAAGGAAAGGGAACTCAAGAGTGAAATTTTCTCTGGACACATTTCCAATGCATAGAGATAGGGAGGGTTTGAGGATTATGAAAAAGTGAAGTGGAACTCTGAGAACAGGGCTGCTGGGTCCCTCTGTGGAAATTCAAATTTCATAGCTTGATTAAACTGACTATTGATATTGGAAAGAGATTTAAAAATGTTTTGGATGGAGATACCAGTTTATTATTTATCATGGATAAATGATTATTTATCATTTACCTGATAACCATCTCAGGTTGTATGATTTTTTAAAAGTTATTTTTAAAATGGATACATTAATGCAAAAAGAGATGGAGCCTTCACACCAAAACATATATAAAATATATTTACTTAATTTCTATTAATTTGTCTAGGCTTGCCCACAAATAATTGGCATATTATCTAGACATATTAAGATACAATATCCAATCATCTGAACCATTAAACAAAACAGATACATTAAAAGATGCAGCCACAGACAAAGGAAGTAAATTCATGTTAAAATTTCAGTCATGGGTCCAATAATTCATTGAAACATCCTGTTGGTAAAGCAAAAATAATACTAAACTCCAAAGTGGCCACTGATATAAAGGCCTCAATGGCTGAAATAAAAATACAGTTCATTATTTTTTACAACTGCTATTATGTTTACTGCTGGGTGCTATCTAATTGAACTCATTAATTCAGCAATTATATTGGAGAGGGGAAAAGAGCCAGGGTTTGAGTTGCATTCAAACTGCCAACTAAGACTCCTTGACTTCTATACAGCATCTTTAAAATGAGAAGTTCAAGAAAAGGAATTACATACATGTTTAACATACTGATAAAAAAAATCCCCAAGACAAAGGAAATGAAAGAGAGAAGACCACGTTTAAAAAAATAATCAAGAGATCCACTTATATTGGGAAAAAATGGTTTATTTTCTACCGTTTTCATTATTTTACTACTTTTCTATTCCACTACTATTCATTGACAAGTTAAATATGACATTTTGCATGTAAATACAATAATTGCCAATAATCCATCTGCTATGGATGCTGTAGGAACCCCCATCCCTCTCAGATAATTATTTGCAGGTAAAAATTTCAAAAGGGCATTTAGATATAAAGCTAGTTTGGAACATCTTAATTAAATGTACATCAGGAATAACTTCTCATATTCTTGATGTGTTAGCATTAAATATTTGTAATCAGCTACTTTTATTTAAACAGTAACTTACGTACTCCATCATCTCAATAGGTACTATCAAGGTATACATTCTGCTAGGTCCCAACTCAACTGGCATTTTCTTGGCAAAAATCAAGAAACTAAAAAGCATATGAGGGATTTGCATCAGTTCCAAATCCAATCTGGATCTTGTGTTCCTACATTATCACTAGCTAAACTATTTAATTTGTGAACTGAGCTGATATATTTGAAATAACATTGAAGCATTTAATTAAAGTGCTTTGTTTCTGAAGAGCTTGTTGATAACCTTTTCCCATTTCTGATCTTCAGGTTTTTCGAGGGAAAGATGATTCAAAGCCTTTTCAGATCTACCTCATACAAACCCTTGAAACTTGTTAGTTTGGAGAGTTTTTTAAAGCATATGATTGTACAGATGCATGCAACATGAAGAAAAGCCACGGCTGTAGAGAGGCTTGAAAACTACTGGTTTTATTTGCCTTTTACATGGAAAGAGAATGAGGGGATTAGTGTTACTACAGACTCTGTAATACCTAAGGGAAGAGTTGTGATGCCAGCAGGAGTGAAATTGGTGGTGATATCAATTAATTATGAAAATGAATAATGGGCGAAGTTAAAGCTTTGCTTAAAATGTTTGAGGTTATGAGAAATGCTGGATATAATGATCAACCACTGTAATTTTTATGAATTGATTTTTAACCACAGTATAATAGACTTTGATATGATTCAGAACATTACAAGTTGAATAGCATAATGGATATGTTTTTTCATCGTTATTATAATACACACCTCACTAATAGTTCACTTTGGGGTCACAAATAATTTTCTAACTTAATCAGATCTTACCTCTTTCTTTGAACTATTGCAGTTAGTTCATAAAAATATTCTTTGAAACATCAGAATTTCTAAAGTTTATGTTACCTATTTCCATATTTTATTGTAGTTTGCTATAAGCTACTGTAGGTAATTTAATTTGTTAGAAATGTGGGATGTACAATACCTTATATTGCTGCAATTTTTCTGTCAAATTCATTGAAATCAAACAAGCAGCGATATCTATAAAACTAAAATAATTACTTACTCTGGGGAAGATTCTGGAGTTAAATTGGACATCTCTTCTGGCGTAGGTACTATATATATCCAGACACAGACAAATAGAAAAGAAAAGAAGGAAATAAAGTCTCCTTTACTTCATGAATATTACACAAGCATTTGTGACTGTCTTAATTTCTAATAATCTATGCTTTAAATTCAACCCAATGCTGCATTTAAATATAACTAACTTGAATAATTAACTTAGT
Organism: Laticauda laticaudata; assembly: GCA_004320025.1. Lineage (NCBI taxonomy): Eukaryota > Metazoa > Chordata > Lepidosauria > Squamata > Elapidae > Laticauda > Laticauda laticaudata. Next base: position 35,920 of record BHFT01013759.1, on the reverse strand, counting down.
TCTTATAAATTATATATTGATGCTGACTTCCTCATGTAGTTCAAATATGTATGTTGACTGTATTATGTACAAGAGGTTCTAATATGCAGACCACTAAAATTTAGTGCATGGTACATATGGCAAGAGCATCCTGATTACAGGTCGCCCTTGATTTACTACCACAATTGAGCCCAAAATTTATGTTGCTAAGTGAGAAATTTGTTAAATGAGTTTTGCCCCATTTTACAATTTTTCTTTTCACATTTATTAACTGAATCACTACAGTTGTTGAATTAGTAACACAATTGTTAAGTGAATCCGGTTTCCCCATGGATTTTGTTTGGCATAAGGTTGCAAAAGCTGATCACACGACCCTGGGATGCTGCAACCATCATAAGTGTGAACCAGTTGTCAAGCATCCCAATATAAATTACATGACCCTGGAGATGCTGTAATGGTCGTAAGTGTGAAAAATGGTCAAACATAACTCACTTTTTTTAGTGCTGTTATAACTTTGCATAGTCACTAAATGAATTGTTGCAAGTTAAGGACTACCTGTACTTGTTAGAAATTGTATATTATTCCCGCTTTCCCTTGAAACTGAAGTAATCTCAAAACAGACAATATTTCAGTGTGGAACAAGCAAAGATAGAAATGAGCCAGTGGGGAATTCTCTATGCACTTATTTATTTAAACCAGTCTTAGATGTGAAAATATGGGAATCTTCATTGATAGGACATGCTTCTCCTATCTACCCTAGAAAAACAACAGTTGTGTCCTTTCATAAATTAAAGCAACCCTGGGGCCCTGGCAGATTTGTCCAGTACTTTATCTAAAGATTAGTGCATCTCTGCTCATGTGACATGAAAGAAAACTGAAAAATGGACTTTCCATTACCTTGTATGGTTCACAGGAAATTATTATTAGCATCTTTAAATAACAATGTTTTTACTGAGAATACTGTAAGTTTGAGTCATTTAGCAAAATTATTTGAAATTGCCAGTGATTTTTCAGACCACAATGGCATCATGATTAACATGCACCAACTGAATCATACAAACAATTATGGATCGTTTACCTTTGTTCCAAAAAGGATATGCCATACTGGGTCAATGTGTAATGAATGCTATATGAATTATATTATGTGCAAAAATATACCAGTCAGGTTGGAGGTTTATTCTGCTTCCTTTCGGACTTTTATGTAGGGTAATAATTCTTCACTTAATTATGATCCTTCTGTGCCATATAAGGGCTGTGCTTGTTCAGTTATATGTTTCTCCTGAATTTCATTACCTTAAGCATTAAGAAAACCTCCAAGCATTAGTAAACTTGTTTTAAAAAGCAGTGTTTCACCATATTCAACAGTGTTCACTGTTCACAAACACAACCATTTCAGTCTAGGGTTTTTAAGGGGATTTTACAGTGCAATTGGTTACTTTTTGTTGTTGTTACAAAAGACCAATCTCTACAAGATTCTTAAATGGAAGAAAACTAAATGTAAAAGAAATATAATAAGATTCTGAGTTTGGCCAAAATGTCCATCATTTCAAATCTCTTTCTCTAAAGGCCATTTTGATTTCTTCATGAATTGTAGTATTATCATATAATGTAAATTAAAATGTTCATCTTTTTCAATAACATTCATTGACTGACTTCAATTTGCTTATGTCTAGGAATACAACTCAGTCATTGATTTTTGAAGTCTTGAGTCTGTGATTGAGAAAAATCAGTCTAAGACATAACTAAATGAATCCCATTTTGCGAAAATTTTCCTATTTTGCAAAAAGCTGTTTATTAAGTAAGCACTCTAATATTAAGCATTTGTAATAGTAAAATAATTTGGTACATAACCTTTCATATATTTATACAGGGACAAAAAGCTTAAAACACAATTTCCATATAATTCATTTAGATATCTTAAGATAATAATGCAAGTGAACTGCAACTTGCATATTTTGGAAAAAGAAGCCCAACAGCACATGATTGTTATCAGTCTATTGTTAGTTCCAGCTTCTCAGTTGGATCTATTTTCTTTCAAGCATTACAACAGAACTATAATGTACAAGTATCAAACCCAGGTTACACTTTTGTTTTTTGTTTGTTTTTAAAAGGTTGATTTTTCATTCTCATGGTCATAAAAAAAATCAGAAATTGAGTACTTATGGTTATTAGGACACATTTGAAAAACCACAGGAAGGTCATTATTTGAATAACAACAGACATGGCATAGCCAAGTTGTAATAAGGGAACTTTTATTTTTCCTGTCGATGTTTCATATTATTGTCCCATATTAACCAACCCTTCTTTACATTCCTTTGTATTTTCCTTGTCAGTCTTAAATTGCCATGGTTTTGAAAGATTTGTACCTTGCAATTTCCTGCGATGAAAGCGAGGCGATCCCAGAAAACTGTTCTTGATTGAGTTGAGCCGTGTTCTCCAGGGCATTCCTCCAATGCTGGGGCTGGATGGCGGCGTAGGGTTAGGTGTGCCTGCTGGGCTCTCCTTTGGCGTATGAACAGGTGTCCCCTTGGGGGTAGGGAGGGGACTGCCCCTTGGAGAGGGGTGAGGGGTAACCTGTATGATGGGGATAGATTTGGTGCTTGGGTCAGTACTGGAAGGGAGCAACCTAACCGGAGACATAGGGTTGGTCGGCACCATAGAAACAGCCAGTTGTGGGTTACACCCAGAAACAAGTGGATGACCCTGTGTATTTTGTGCAGGGTTATTCTGGGATGGAGGGACAATAATATTATTAGAAGGGAGTGGGTTAGATTTGGTAGACTGAAGTGGTTTTTCAGCCAATTTGTTCTTGGAAGGCAAAGTTTGTGTCCTTGGGTTGGGTTGAAGTGCTGGCTTTGGTTGCAGAACATGTCCAGGTCTGGAAGTGTTCCTACAAGCATCAGAGTCCAGGGAGGGTTGGGGGCGGGGAGTGACGGGGAGATCAGGAATTTGAGGGGGGATGAAAAATTTTCTGAGAGGCTACAAGACACATACAGAGTGAGTATCCATGCACATCAAGAAAAGCAACACATACGTACGCACACATACATCCCATGGGTGAATGGAGAAAAAAAACCCATTTCAGTTGCAATTGTGTGCATTACAAAGAGATATGAGTTATGGTGATGAGGGTAAAGGAGGTGGGGTTAAGGGTTTGCAAAGAAACAAAACACAAACACAAACAAAAAACATGCAGTTAGCTGGGAACACAGCATAATCAAAAAACAGCAGTAGCGGTAGTGAAAACAATTTTGTCACAAGCTTTATTATATTAACCAACCATGTGTCAGCAAAGAAAAATCACACAGCAAAAAAAAATATGGAGGAAAACAAACTAAAAATAACAGGTTAGGGAGAACCAGGGTAGCTGTGCAGAGAAAAACTGCATAGTGGCAAATAGCTGTAGCTCGGGTGTAGGATGAGGGTGAAGATTCATTCTCAGAGCTTGTGGGTTGGTTTCCAAATGTTTCATTACCAGACTAGGTAACATCTTCAGTGGAGTTTAGGGGATGTCAGTCAGTGGTGTTCTGTTAACACTATCTAGCCTGGTAATGAAACATTTGGAAACCAACCCACAAGCTCTGAGAATGAATCTTCACCCTCAAAAACTACCATATCCCTGAGCTGGTCTGTATTTCACAGGGAAAGAAGGACAAGGTTGAAGGGAGGTGAGGACGGGGAAGGAGGACCATTCAAACCACAGCAACAACCAGCTTGTAGGTATATAGGCTGAGATTGCCCTCTCCCAGATTAAAATGTCTACCACAACCAAACACAGCAGGGAAATGCAGATAAAAAATAATATGTGTGCAACAGGTAGTCATAAAGGCCCATAAATTACTACATTTATTATTTCTCCCCATTTCTTTCAAAGGGACACCACTGTGTGTGTGTGTTTGTGCGCGCGCATACGCAAAAGAGAAGTATTCTTGCAGATCCTTTCCCTTCCTCCTTGACCATCTATCCAGAGAAAATAGTTTAGTTTTCTATATCAGGCTTTTCAATAGAAATTCTTCAGAGAAACATGGTGTTGAATTACGAATCCCCTCAATGATCAACAAATCAGATTTGCTCAAATATTCCTCTTTCATTGGATAATCAAGCATTCTATTATTTGGATCTGGTTATAAACAAAAATGAAGTGAAAGTATCCACAAGTCACGATAAATGAAACAAAAAAGAAACTGCTATTAAAAAACAAAGTGAAATTAATTATAAAATATGCTAAGATACTAGAAAATACAAATTGACATATTTCTAAAAAAGTACTGTTATAATCAGTAGGCCCATTAATCAGAGTTTGAAACATCACAGGCAAAAAACCCTGTTTTTGATCTTCATTTTATAATTGAAAATTTTAACTGTAACTGAAAATTTGAAAATTTGCAACTGAAAATTTGAAAAAAATTAAAGTGAAAATTGTAATAATACCTGAAAATTACACACACATACAAACATATTTTCTGTAATTTTGGTGGTCAAATAGTTAAAACTATTTAAGAAGTTAAAACAGCATAAAATTATAATCTAACTTTATTTTTGTGCCTAATATGAGGGCAAGTGGAAACAAATGGATTCAGTAGATTTATCTGGAATTTGGCAGAAGGAATGTAATTCTGTTGGTTTTTCTTCATCACTCAGTTGGTTTTTAATTATTATATAATATTGGATACTCTAAATGATCTGGGAATAGAAGGTGCCACTTGCAGTTATTCTATTCATATTCCTCATACTTCAGATGGCTCTACTTGGGCAGAATTGCTCCTACTAACAGAAGTAATTGCATTGAGTTCCTCAGGACTCTATTCTATCTCTTTCAATATTTACATGAAATTGTTGAGGGAGATCATAGGCAGATTTGGAGCTGTTTGCTATTTGAATATTGATAACATGAACATTTCTTTCTCTGTGGCATCTTCATGCAACAATGTGACTCCCTTGAATGTCTGCCTACAGTTTTTAATGATGGGAATGATGAATTGAAACAGAATCCAAGCAGGACTGAAGTGTTCATTGAGAGGACAATAAGGACACAATTTCTCAGAAGAAGCAGGTACAGAGTTCAAAAGGGTTTTTCTGGATTTGGTGTCTCTGTTTTCACAGAATATACATGGAATATACATCATAATTTTAAGGCATGTTTTAAGGGTTAGCATTCCTTCCTTAAAACATGACTTAAAATTCTGATGTATGTTCCAAGCTTCAATAAAGATGTACAGCCTTTTGTATGTCATCTGAAAACTTCACTTGATATAGAATTTGATCAACAGGTTGATTTCTGGAACTCAGAAACCATATTACACCTGAGCTAGAAGCACTACACAAGCTATCCATTTGCTACCTGGGGAACTGCAAAATGTTTATTTCTTGGGATTATGATACCTGAGACAATGTCTCTTTCCATTCCTCAGTTCAGTGAGATCATTTGAGGAGGGTGTTCTACAGTGGGTTTGTGATAATTAGTCATGGCCAACTTGCCATGGGACAACTCGCCATAGGATAAGAGTTACACAAATATCAAAGAAATGGTTCAATGGAATAATTAAAGAACGGATGCCAACGGAGGGACAGAATGAAATGTAAATGACAGAAATTAAATGTTTTTATTTATTTTAAATAATTAAATTAAATTGTTAAATTGTCCCAAGGTGAGCTGTCCCTGGCCAGGGTGAGTTATCCCATGGTGAGATGGCTGTGGTGAATTGGCCACAAGGAATTGCCTGTGGAGAGTTGAGCACAATGAGTTGGCTGTGGCATGTTGTCCCATTCCTTCCTATAGTTGCTTCAGATATATAAAATAAATAAGGGTCCTCTGGAATATACTACCTTCTAAACTGAAGGGCTTAATTTCTTTATCAGGTTTAACAATAAATGGCAGATAAATAGCAGATTTTTCATTGTTGATTTCAGTTCACTTTAGTTGTTGGTTTTAATATTTAATTTTTCTGTTTTCTTATTTTGTTTTGATTTTTTTCTCTCATCTAGGTTATTTTAAAACACATAATGTCCTATTTGTTCTTTAAAAAGAGAAAATGCAAACCCTGATAGAAAAATACTTTTATATACAGTATCTTCAAAGAGAACTGGAAACAAAACAGAACGTTTTGGCTAGGATTATTTTTTTCCCTTTAATTATTTACTACTTTTTATTTTTTAAAAATATGCTTCCTCAGAATAATTCTTCAGAAATAATCTCTATTTACAAACACTAAAAGACATCTATCATAAAGCCCTAGTGATTACAACAATAAGATATTGCTTCTTAATGCATTAATAAATAGATGAGCAGAGGTCTTGATGGCACCATTACTAATTTTCAAAGTCCTTCTGAAAAAATTGGTTTTTTACTAGCTTCTGGAGGATTTAATTCCATTTAAATTAATGAATAATTTGCTGTTGCCTACAAGGTTGTATGATATGTGTCCATTTTTTTAAAAAAAGCAACCTTATAATTTATATTTCAATAACAAATTTTTAATTTCAAATCATAATCGGTTAAGTAGCTTGTGCTGCTCAGCTCCTCTATTCTACACTTAGATCTTTGGAACAACTACATTTAATTTGCTGTGCTTCAGTCATTATTATGAATTGGCATAAAGCAAAAGGGACATTTTAAGATCAGGTCTTACCCAGAATCTGAAAATCAAGACTAGACCACACATTTCTATATTAAATTAAATGGATTGCTCTTTCAAATTGCATGTGCAATGGGAGGTTTCAGAACCAAAATTTCAGGGATTAACTGTGAATCAGAAAGATGGCAAAAGCAAGACAGCACTGTAATACAACAGAAGCTCTCAAATATTGTTCAATATCAAGTGCATTATAGCTTCATGCTCTAGGAACTTCTCTCTTTTTTCTATCCTACTCATTAAGTTCTCCAAAATGATGTATCTGTTTCATTGATCTGGGACCATACTTATTGTTTCAAAAAATTGTAACAAAAAAAATGGCTAGTTTATAACTTATCATCAAACAAGAATGATCTACATACGACCATCCAATTTTCCATTAACCTCGAGTCCATGATTGCTTTTCTCTAATGGTTTTGTAATACTTGAGAAGACAACTGCTGCTGATTAAGAAGGATGTCCTTGGCTTGCTAAATGACAAAAAAGGGTAAGGTAGCTTTGCAAGAGAGAATCCACATTTCTCTCCTGGGACATTCTACACTCTTCACTTATACATTCTCTTATTCTTCCTATATCATTCTTCTTTAATGTTTCAGTTTCTTTCATTTTCACACTAACAATTTCCTAATCCAACTTTGTATGATTCCTGTGCTGACTAGATTTCATTGTTTTTCAAAAACTGTTCAGCTGTGCTTTTCAGTCCCAAAGTAGCTCTAATTTTTATGGTTCAGTGCCTCGTGCTGAATTTGCAATGAGTAGCAGATGTTCTTCTCATCATGCCATAATCTCTCCAACAGTATTTTATAATTGCCACCATGCTAGGAAATAAAGCTACTTTAAGTAGCAACAATATAAGTAGTGAGTGAGGCAGGCATAAATTAAACAATGTAATGCTAAACAATGCATGAATGTATGAATTTCACACAAGAATGTATATGTAAAAAATAATTACATTTTTGCTCTCTTTATCTCTCTGATCATAATATATACAACATACTATATGTACAAATCGTGCAACTTTTTCTCACTGTAAGTTTCCTGGCTGACAAACGCACCCCTGAAACTATGGAAAATGTTATTAAACTTTCCCTAACTCAAATGAAGATTATTAAAATTATGACCTCCAAATAATTTCACTTACCCTTGGACTACTGAGAGGGCTGGTGGACAGGCCAGAGGAAGCTCCACTGATTGAACGAGATCTAAGTGGACACAAAGTCAAAATAAAATCCTGAGAAATCCCTGTTAAAAACACATTACACACGGCAGCTATTGCTATATTTAATCTCCATAAGTTCATGCCTCTATAAAGAAACCTCATATAGATCTGGCATATGCTTTTCAAAGAGTACTTATCCACAAAGGAAGACAACTTTATTTTGATTGAAGATCTGAATAAAATGACATAAAAGTTCAGAGAGATGAATAGAATTCTTGTGCTACTACTAAGCTATCTAAATGATAAAATATGCTCCATAAAATATAAGAATGTAAAAATCACTAATAATGTGGTTTGACCATAGTCTAATACTAATCAGAAATTCTGTATCAATTTAAGTTTTGATAAAGAAGAATAAAGAAATTACAACAGAAGGGCAGACAAAATATTTAACAGTTCTCAGTTTTTATAAGTAAAAATAGTGAATTATTTACTAAATGATACACCCACAAACTCCGGCTGAACAAAGCCCCAAATGTAGACATGTGTGATCGAAAGCCACTCAAAATCAAATAGGATAATAATTAAATGGTGATTAGATAATATTCAAAAGGTAAATCCACAAAGATCGCCTTGCTAGTATTTAATGTTCTACTTTACATGCTACTGCATGTAGTTTACAAGAAGAAAAACTGGAACAATATTAAGATTCCTGAGAATATCATCTACAGCCAAGAAAATAAATCAATGGATCATCTAACAAAATCAACCCAGAGTTCTCACTTGAGGCTCAAATGATCACACTCAAATTATCCTACTTCAGATATGTAAAGGAGAAGATGGATGTTAAAGTTACTTTCATTGAACAAAACAAAGTAATTAACAAAGAGAGATCAAGGGAGCAGAAGATTTGAGGTTTGTGCATAGAAGCAGATAATGCATGCAAATTTAAAACAGTTATTTTATATACATGCATAGCCCACTTTTCAACCAAAGACTTATATTTATGTAGCTGTTTCTTCTGTGTGTAAAATTATTACAGAAACCACTTATTTCCTACAACCTGGGACCCAAAGCTGGGAGAGAATTAGTCTCATAAGAAACATGCCTCTAAATCAAAATGCTTCTCTTCGGTAAAATGATCTTGCAGAGAAAGGAAAATCACCATATAGTAGCCAAATGTTAAAACAATTGTCTTAGTAACTTAAAGGACATATGCAAGAGGTTGTATTTGTGTTTTTGGGCCTCTCTCTATGTATAAAGTGATTTTATATGGGAGAAGGGAAGAATAGTCCTTATCAATGCAGTGCTTTTATTTAAAATCCTTCTCTTCCCAAGGCGTCAATTGTTCTATAAACAGCCTGCAATGGTATGAAAGGAGGGCTATTTGGACACATCATGAAACTTAAGGAAAAGTTTATACTAGCTGCTCACTGAGGCAAATGCTTTCAGAGGAACTTTAGGTTTCTCATGTGGACTGGATGAGGAAGAACCGACAGAGCCATCAGGGTGAATTATGCAATCATGAAAGATCTCTTGACAGAAGGGAAAAATTTTGACCGGGAGATCAGTGCATCCAGTATACCACATTCTCTCCTACATATATAAGCCTGGGAAATTGTGTGGGGAGGCAATATGAAATAGTGCAATGTACACACATCAAAAAATAATGGTTAAAATGATAAAAGATAACAGATAATCAGAGTTGGAAGGGACCTAAGTCATCCAGTCCAACCCCCTGCCTAAGCGGGAGATCCTACACCATTTCTGACAAATGGCAGTCCAATCTCTTCTTGAAAATCTCAAGTGATGGTGCTCCCACAACTTCCGAGNCTTGTCTGGCCTATAGGAGCTTTAGAAAATAGCTTGACCCCTTCCCCTCAAATATTGGAAGATCGCTATCATGTCTCCCCTGGTCCTTCTCTTTTCTAGACTAGCTAAGCCCAGTTCCTGTTCATTGTATGTTTTAGCCTCCAGTCCCCTAATCATCCAGGTTGCTCTTCTCTGTACTTTTTCTAGAATCTCAACATCTTTTTTATAATGTGGTGAACAAAACTGGATGAAGTACTCTAGGTGTGGTCTTACTAAGGCTTTATAGAGTGGTATTAGAACTTCCCTTGATCTTGATTGTATCCTGTTAATACAATATAGGATTGCATTAGCTTTTTTGGCTGCTGCTGAACACTGCTGGCCCTTCAAGAGATAAGGATAGAGAAAGTTTGGAAGAGACAGTCAATAAAATTATCGGGGAGGGGGGGTGGAGAGAAAAGATGAAAAAGAGAAAGGCAAAATGTTTCTAAGTCTTCTAACATCTTCCAGCCCTGTGAATCCAAATACATCATGATAAGAAAGAAAGAGAGAGGATGCAGGAGAAAAAAAATATCTCCCCCCCCATGTGTGTCTGTTTCTGTATGTGTGCATATGTGTGTGTGAGAGAGAGATTTCAAAATGGTCTTTTTTGGGGGGGGCTTGCAAAATGAAAGCCTCATCTTAAAGTATTCATAAAACTGTTCTGCCAAAATTTACAGCCTTGAAGTTATGGAAAGGAATGTTTACGTTGATATTTATCAGGCCCAGTATTGGCTGCTCTTCCTTGCTGAATAAACAAAGAGTTATATCAATTAATCTGTGTTTAGCTACATATAAATGGTACATCAAATCTGAATTGACTCAAAGCTTATTTATAAAATAACCTCTGAACTGATCCAGGAATAAAATTTCAGTTCAGTGCCTGAAAACAAATAGCTATAATGAAGAAAATATGGATTTTACTCTTCACTAGATGAAGAGTACAATCTATATTTTCTTCATGTATATTTTTCTTCTATGTACGACGTAGCTGTAATGAAGAAAATATAGATTTTACTTTTCATCTAGAGCTATCTAACAATGACATTTATAATTTCAAATGGATTATGACTTTCTGCTTGTTCCTTTCCCTTCAGATAGAATTAAGACCAGTTTTATTTAAACTGGGGTGAGACCTTTCTCATGAAAGTGGCCTAAAGCAACATTAGGATGAAAGAACACTGATGCTGTGAATTAATAGAAATCCTGCTTTTTCAACAACTCCACATGGTAATCTATTACCATGCTCAGTAATCACACTGGGTGAACAAAAGGAAGAACAAGGCAGCAATCTAGTCTGAGAAAAGGGCCTTTCATCTATGCCAGACTGATATAATTATGGAAAAAGAAATAGCCATTTCCATGTAACCTTTCTAATCTCTGGTGGCCTTTAGGTTCATCACAAGATTAGTCTTTCTCAAATGATTTTGATCATTCACATTTCTTACAATTAATAGACACTTTTAATCTGTCGATGAAAACAAAAATGTTTGTCATTTTATGCTTTTTACAACTTTTGCAAATCCTTTGGAGAAGTTCCTTAAAAGTGAGTGAAACAACCCTACAAACAGGAGGCACCGTATGAACTTCATCTTCTCAAAGGCTCAGGGCAGCCCCTGTCCATTTTGTTTGCACAGGTGTCTTCATGTCCAAAAGATGTTTCTTCATTTGGGGCTATACACAAACACCTTGTTGCTTTGAGCATCATATTCAGAATGTTAATTATTACTGTTCAAAAGAGCCCTCCAAATGTTTCACAGGTACAACCTGTATTATTTCTCCTAATACACTCTGGCAAACCATGCAGTGTGATATAAATATTTTATTAGTACAAGTTTATGACAGAACTCTACCATTGATCAATGTTATAATTAAAGCAACTCCTCTAAGCAGAGGTTTGTTAGAAATTAGAGTAACATATATATAAACTGTTGAATTCATTCGCCTGCCTCATCCATTCTGCAAAGCTCACCTGTTCACAATAAAATTATCTGAAAAAAAATCTCCTGGTGCTGAAGCTTTTCTTACACCCTTCCGACTTCTAAAGCCTAATGCTTAATATGAGGTAGCAAAATATCAGAATCTCAGTCTTTCCAAGATTTCTCCAGATTAATTGCATGCAGTTTGCTTGTAATGTTACTTTATCCTTTGAGAAACTTTAAACAAGAGCTAATAATCAAAACAGATCAATATTTATGTAATAAACAAGGCATTTCAGTATTTTTTTAACCATTCAGAAAGAAGGCGGGAAGATATTTCTTTCCATCTTATTTATAAAAAAATGGAGACTAGCTTATTTTTTCTCTATAGTTAGTCCTTGACTTAGACCACAACTGACCCCAAAATTTCCATCGCTAAGCAAGAAAGGGGTTAAGTAAGTTGTGCCCCATTTTATGACTTTTTTTTGCAACAGCTGTAAAGTGAATGATTGCAGTTGTTAAGTGGATCGTACAGTTGTTAAGTAAATCTGGCTTTCCCCTTTGACTTTCCTTGTAAGAAGCCATCTGGGAAGGTTACAAATGACAATCACGTGACTCTGGAACAGTGTAACAGTCATAAATACATGTCAGTTGCCAAGCAACAGAATTCTGATCAGGTGACTATGGGGATGCTACAACGGTCGTAAGTGTGAAAACTCTTCATGTCACTTTTATTAGCGCTGTTGTAATTTTGAATGGTCACTATGATTGTAAGTCGAGGACTGACTACCTGAACTGCATTTTGCCTTATCAATAGAAAGTGGTATAATTTATGCAAAGAGAAATATTATTAAATGTCATTGCTTGTTGTGTGTTTCTATGCCAGAAAAATGAACACTTTTAAAAAAAAAATACTTCTGTCATGTAGTATTAAAAGCAAAAATGCCAGAGCAAATGATAGTCATCCCATTCTAACAGCTTAAAGAAACAGATAAAATCTGTGCTGACTTGGAAGCATTGCCATCCCTTCTACCTGTAAACAATTTCCAATGCACATTAAAGCTATCCCATTTCTTGCACTTACAGAGTCAAAGTGACCTGCACACTTGCAGAAGGCACTTTCAGGCAAATGTTGCTCAGCTTCAGCCGTAAACAGTTGAACAAAGAGGATATGCCAGGCACACTGCCCTCACCCTCTGCCTATAGCTTGCCAACAGCTGAGTTTATTGTTCTCTGAAACAGTTCTAAAAACCCATCAATAAACAAACAATAGTTCCCCTTCTTTCACAGAGAAGAAGAAAAATTTCTAGCTGAAATCACCATCACTGCCGCCGCTGCCATTTATTAATTGGTTCACATTTTGAGGTGATGTGTGAATAGTGTCCATAGAGGAGGAACTGGTGTGATGGACTACAATGAAGTGGCAGTTTCCCAGGAAAGAGAAGGGTGGAGGGAGAGATGAGGCAGCCCAACCCAGAGATTGATAAAAGAGTAAGAATAGCCATTTCCCAGGCTAGATCCATTAGGTTGAGAGTATAAGGGTTTAGTCAGGCAAGATTCTGTCTCTTGTGTGCAAGCAAATGAAGAATTGAACTCTGAATGAATCATTCTGCATCATTCTTGGGCTTAGCCTGACTGGCATGGACTTTGGGTGTTTTTCATGCTCATTTAAGTAAAGGCTAAGAAGATGAAATCAGATGAGGATAGGATTCTCTCCAGCTTATCACAGGATCTCAATTTCTTACATACTTGCCACAGTTATCAGAAGTTTCAGGATTAAACAAATATAAAGCAACTGTTTATTGTTGCTTTCCTGCTTAGATAATGGAAGCCCTATAAATAGGTAACAGTGAAAGTAAAAAGACAGAATTTGTAACCACAGTGTAAGTAGGGGGAGTGAAAATCCTTCCCTACCTTGCTTAACTTGCAATCCTATTGGGAAGCCAGAGGACACAGCCTCTCTTCCTTAGCCCTCTGGTTTAGGCTTCAATTGCAGGTACTTCTGCATCACTACCAATTCAATTCTCTAATCCCAAAAAACAAATATAAAGTTGACCAACATTTATGTCCATTGATAATAACCAAAAGATGAGGAAATTTCTTTTTCTCAATCAGTACCTTGCCTCTTCATGGCTTAAACTGATTAAGGTGCTCATTTCATGGGAATTTTTTTTAAATGCAATTGCCACAAAGAGGAGTTACAAATCCATAAGTTACACTGTCCCTGAATTACAATTAGTGGAGTAGTTAAACTGTAGAAGGAAGTTAGGGAAGAGGTTGGCTTTAGCTCAGGAGCAAGGAGGGTCTCACTGAGGAAACTGCCTACTCTGAAGCACTTTATCAGTTCTAACAGGACAGTGTTTTGGCATACCACAGTTATTATGATATGGGGCACAGGAGGAAGACCCACAGCCTGGTCAATAGAGGCAGCTCAGTCCGCAAGTGGGAGGAAAACATAGGAAGCATTTTAAAAAGGATCCTTCCTAATTTTCCAGAAACTAAAGAGAGGATGGGAAAAATATTTTCATCTTGCAAGATTTTGTTTTATGTAACTTTACAATAAAAATAGTGTTGATGCACTTGGTTGTACTTCCTATCTGGACAACCTCAAAGGACTAACAATCTTTCACTGGAAAAACAAATTCACTTGGCCATTAAACAGAAACAACAATGTAAGACTACATAGGTGAGGAGCTGATTTTATAGAGGAACAAGGCTGTATCTGGAGGGGCCCAGTAATAACCCCTGCTTAGGTATGACTTAAAATTGAAAGATGGGAAGGAGCTGCATCTATCTATGTTGACACCAAATCTTCCAATAAGTGTTGACTATTCTTATATTATTGCTTCTCACTCTCAAATTATACTTGCCTCATAACTGTAGTCTAGATAACGTAGATGAGCAAGTGGTGGAGAGTCAGCAAAAATGAAGTTTGGGGAAAGAGAAGAAGCATGAGAAGGAGGAAAAGATCCAAAGCAAAGGAGAGACTGCTGACTAGTCATGGCAATTTATTTCTGACTGCTGCTGATAGAGTCCCCACTCCAAGAAAGCAACTAGGGCATTGCCTTCTATTAAATTTAACCAAGGCAGGTTCAGGACATATAAAAGAAAGCCACTTTCCAAAGTTGAGTTCATCGAATAAGTGAACAGAGAAAGGAAACTGGAGTTTGGTTGGGGAAATCATCACAGAGAAGCTTGTAAAATCCCCTCCCAAAATCACTTTCATAATTTTTGAGAAGTCAATAGCAGTGTGAACAATTCAGGTGCTTTGTAAGGGTGCTTTGCATGGATGTGTATGAAATCCCACAGGAATTGAGAAGTTTTCATTTCTTTCTTCTTTGTTCATCTGAGAACCATGGGAAGAACTGCTTTTGGGACCTGTAGAAGAGGTGTCATAGCTGTTTCATTTGATAAAACACCAAGTCTTACATATGATGACCCTCCCGAAAGAGAAGATGAGAGTGCTGGAGCTAGAAGTAAACCTGTCATCTCTGATGCCCTATTTATCAGGGAAAATGGACTGAATACAAGAAACATTTGGAGAGAGACTATACAGTATATCAAGAAGTCTTCCAGAAGATGAGAAGAGGGGAAAGGTGGAGGAGACAGAGAAATGAAGGAACATGATTAAAAAGGACCAAATATGTCAAGGAGAGCTTTTTCTTTGGAGCTTCAAGAATTATTATTATTCTTTTGCAAAACAAAGCAAAAACAAAAAAGCAAATGCAAACCTAAATTGCATCATCAGAAACGTAGTCTCAAGGTCAAGAAAACTCAGAGTTTCTCTGTATTCTGCCTTAATTATACTGCAATTAAAACATTGCATCTAATTCTGGGCAGGATATTTTAGATGTACACTGACCAAAAAGTCATGCTCTGAGGAAAGCAATAAAAAACAAGGATTATGAAAGAAAACATCTATGATTAACTGTTATGTTTAGTCTAGAGAAGATGTGATAATTCTCCAACCATCTAAAGGGCTATCGTGTAGAAAGCAGTGATGTTTCAGAAGATAAGAATCAATGGGTTTAATTACACAGAAACAGGTTTTAATTGGACCTCAGAAAGAATTTTTAATGGTAGGAGCTGTTCAACAATGAAACACTGCATTATGAGGTGATGAGATCTCAATCAGTGGAAATATACGAGAACAGGCTGATAATCATTTGTTGAGGATGATACAGTAGTATATTCCTTTAGTGGGCAAAGAATTGGACAAGATAATCTTCAAGATTATTTCTAATCCTTACTTATATGATTCTGTGAAAAGGGACCATACTGTTCTGCTAAATAAGATGACTTATAAATAATACTTTTCTGCTCTCTCCAGACTTCAGTTGCCTTCTTCCAACTGGCGCTAGCTTGTACAAGTTCTGGTAGTAGTGCAGTAATGCAGGCAAACTCTGTTCACAGCCTGGAGTTCTATCCTAACTGGTTCAAGGTTAACTCAGCCTTCCATCCTTCCGAGATTGGTGAAATGAGAACCCAGACTGTTGGGGGCAATATGCAAATAATGCCTACATTGTAAACTACCCAGAGAGTGCTTTAAAACACTATGGGGCTGTATATAAGACTAAATGCTATTGCTATTATAAGACCTCACATTTAATTTTCTCTTATTCCACAATCAGTAAGATAAATACAACGTTAGGAAAGGAAGCACACACTCCTGTGAGCACACACACCCCTTCCATCAAAGCATTGTACTAAAATATTTCTTCCTGAAATTTCTTCCTGAAATATTTTTGATTGCACAATGATGAATATTTACACTGGGATCATTGCAAGTAATCTTTCCCCCCAAATGGGAAAAGATTCTACAACAGGTATAATTGAAAATTGGAGCTTACCCCAAGGTGTCAGCACTCGTCATCCTTGGCAGAGGGAAATAAAAAGAGAAGAAGAAAAAAAAGAAAGGGAAATGGAAACAGGTGGAGAAAAGAGTATGAAAAGCAGAGTGAAATACTGTTCAGAGAACTGTTCATGGTCATAATTTCTTTGCCACAAGCATCTCTTGCTGATGAATGTGTGATTGGGGAATTCTTATGGTAAGGGAGAGTTTTATAATACACAAAATTCCCATGCTGCTTATAATTTTAGAATTGGGACAAGCAGAGTAAGTAAATATATATAAATAAATAAATATAGCTTGTATGCTCTAAGCTGGAGAGCTGGAAGTTCATTCTGGATCGATTGCTTTTTTGAAAGCATATCATTTGTTTACATATAGCAAGTTCTACTGTATTTATCAAACACAGCTGTGGATTTCCCCACAATTTGCTCTTTAATATTTTTTCTACTCTAGAAAGATCAGTTTTGGAAATCTCTTTTTCCAATCAGTATGCCTATAACTGATGTAATATTAAATGTATAATGACAAACACACCTGAATGACAATGCATGCCCAGTAAACAAAATTCTAACTGAAGATGCAGCATGGGAATTTTCTTTATGAATACAGGATGTGCAGTGTAGCATGACCCTCCATTTGATATTCCTCTAATAATTCCAAACATACTGTATCTCAAATTCCTAATACAACTCTTACTTTTTCCTGACTTGTGAGCTAGAATCCAATATTTGTATTAAAATAAAGTCATGGATTATAAAAATTACTTTCTCTGTTGGAATGCTACTTGAAGATAATAAACTATACGCTGAAATAAATGTAGTTAGAGAAGCATTGGAACTGATTATAATTTGGACAACTTACATTTCTGCCCATTTGTTTATTTTACTACGACTCAAGTCAGAAATAATAGCAGAAGCAGCAATGGTTACCTGTAGTATGGATTAACCCTGCTTGCATATTTTATATTTATTCCTATATTCTAATTTCACTGCTCTTTTCTCATTTAAATGTTTTAATATTAGATTATCAGTTTACTTTCAACTTGGATAGCTAACCTTCTTGTGTACCCCAACCCATCATCTGACAAAATTTTTATAGAGAATGATCCAAATACCAAGCACAAAAGACGCACACTTTTTGCACATTTATTGTAGCATATAATGCATTGATTCTTCCTGTGCAAAATGGAAAGTGTAAAGAAATTCTGAAATTTAATTCAGAAATGAGAAACAGAACACGAAATAGGGGTGATTGCTCTTGGGCATGTGTGTCAAATTTGCTGTGTCACGTTGCTGTCAAGTGACGAATCGTTACTTTTTCCCTTCATGGAGCTAGGATGGGCGTGGCCTGCATATAATGCATCCAGCCCGTGGGCCACCAGTTTGACAACCCTGCTTTAGGGCATCCCAGCTTTTCCTTTCTGGTCCTTTAGGAGGCTGTGATTTGATATGGGCTTTCATTCTTTTTTATTCTACAAGAGCTATCTGTATACAAGAGATGGTAAAATAGGATATTGAGCCAAACTGAGCACTTTGAGCTAAAAGTAACTTCTTGTAGGTTTAAGAAACTACATACTTTAAGTATTTCTGATACAGATCTCTTTCTCCATTTGTTTTCTTATTTCAAAATAAATTTTGTTTTAAACGGTTGTTCTTTATTTGCTTATATCAATTAGTTAATTCTTTATATTGAGGAAAATATTTGTGTGTAATACTGATGCGAACTTAGGAAAATTAGATACAAGTTAAAACTGACAATATACAGGGAAGAATACAAAAAAATAAGTACAAAGAAATGCACACATTTTTGTATTTTTCCCTAGGCAGGGTATGAGAGCACCAGTTTGATACTGCAGGAAGCAAGATGGGTAACTATGGGCCAGTCTTTTTCTTTCAAAGAAGCAAGTAATAGTGAACCATTTCTAAAAATCTTGCTAAGAAAACTGCTGAAATTTGTTCAAGTAGATATCATGAGTCAACATTGACTCAAACACCCACAAACACACACACACAGAATGTATAATACACAAACATGATATCCTGTTGCATGTATACACAGCAAGACGTTATTCAGAAAATGATGTTAAATGTAGATACTACCAGTGAAAATCCAAGATGTTATCACATCACATATTAAAACATAAAAATGGAGAATGACTTTTCAGCTGAGATGACAGGTCTATAGATATTTCTCAAAGAATTATCAAGATTTTTGCAAGTACTATCACTATGAGATGTTTGCAATATGGGAACCTCAATAGGTTTATATAAATTGTGTAAGTTGTATAGATTTGGTATGTTTGTTTTGTTGTTTTGTTTAATTAAATAAGTTAACAAATTACATGAAACTTGTGAACTTCTTAAGTCTGCAGTTGACAATATACAGGGACAAACATGAGATTATGATATATAAGAGAGAAATATAATTATAATCATATCTCTATTTCATAGATAATCTTCAACTGGAAATGTAGATTTTTGGCTGGTGTCAGGGGTACAGAGACTGAGAATCCACACTCATATGAAGCTTCAAAAGCCTTGAATGTAGAGCCTGAGAATAGCTCAGTTTGGCCATCTGATTTTTGTAATTTTATTGTGACAGAACCTATAGAGAGTAATATTAACTGCATCAGTGATATGTAAAGGCAAACAATACATTGGGCTTAATTTTTTGGTCCCGGGACTATTGAAATCTAGAGCTGCAATGTAACAGCCAGTGTAGACCTTCAGGCCAATCTAAGTAACCCATGTTGGTCAGATATGAACTGGAACCAAGGCAGACAATGACCAATTCAGATTATCTATCCAACACACTTTAAATTCTCTCTTTTGCCCACTTTAATATATTGCCTGCCATAATAATATCCCTTTGGCAGAACGAATGTGCTCCTGTGATTTGAAGGAATATGTTCTTGAAGGACTTTTCTATAGGAACCTGTGCTCTACTGTCATGACTCCATGTAAGAGGTATCTCTGTTCTGGGGATGATTTTACAAACTTAATTCCATCCATCCATCCATCCATCCATCCATCCATCTTTTAATACCACTCAACTCTAAATGACTTTGCAAATTTAACCTCTTCAGAGCAGTTGCAAAATTTCTTATGGACACCAGTAACTTTATGTGGGAAAATATTGTCTTAGTATGAGGGTTTTAATTTTTATGCTGTTTTATGTCTTTTTACCTGCATAACTGGATTTAATTTCAATTTCAGTTAAATTATGTCCCGCCCCCCCAATTTGCCTTGTATTATTATTTCTCAGTCTTGCCTGCTATTAGTTACCATTTCCCTGGCATACAATCCCTGGCATATTCTTAGCATATGGTCAAGTGTGGTCCATGAAGGGCACAAATTCTTTTTGTGAAAAATATTATTATTCAGAATACATTATTCATGAGGTTTTTTGTGATGGTAAGTTTGATAAATAGCACCAAATTACAGAACTATCAGTTCATACCACTTTCCTAAGCTTAGCTAAGAACTATCCACTTTTTTTGGCATTGTGGTCCTTTCATTCCTCTCTAAGCTTGAATATTTAGCATTTAATAATTTTGAAGCAGCTTTCCCCACAAGTTATCTCTGGTTTAAGAGCCACATGCACTAATGGAATATTTTCCTAGAACTGGAGTTTCTGAAAATAGATACCTTGACTTTATGTAATTTGATATAGTAATAAAGCATAATCCTTTGAAACAGCATGTTATTGTCCAAAAACATGCTGGAGTATCTATCAATGTTAGAAATATGTTCCATAGGCCTCAGATATTATTAGTGTTGTTGATTTTATGTTTTCCAGCACATGATAAGATCATATTATACTAAAAAATCATGGCTTGCAAACTTGTGGCTTTGCTTGTTATGTTCAAATGAAAAATAAGATTAGACATAGTGATATACCATTAAGAGAAATCACTGCCCTAGAAATATGAGGGCATGATTTAGAAAGGTTTACTTATTTAACTATTACTGCCAATAGTCATATAACACTGCATTTCACCTTTTTAACCCAAAGTGCATCATTTCAAGTTTTAAGCATTTTTTGCTTCAAAAGTTGCTACAAAACAACTTACTTTTGGAATATAAAAAAGCTACATTGGTTATCATAGCATAGAAGTATTAACAACTACTGTTCCAAGTAAATATTATCTAGAAATTCATTTATGCTGATGACCATGTGTCTCCACATATGCAGACATAAGCAATGCAGGGAAAGTAAATAGAAATATACAGATAGTTAACATGGACATACAAATGCTTAAAGGAATCTTAATGAGTTTTCCCGAAAGAGAAAGTCAGGAAGTGCTTTAACAATGCGAATGGATATCAAATTGACAATGAGGGATAGAAAGAAGCAAAATGAGTTATATTTAAATAAAAATAATTCCCCAAAACAATAAACCTAGCAGTGCAGATATGTGCATTTCCTAAAGAATTAAAGCATGTGAACTACTGAGCCGCAGCAACCCAGATATAGAAGAAGCACTAAAAGATCCAGAAGGAAGGAAACTTAAAATGGAGAGAGAGAAATTAATACAAAATGAAGAGAAAAATAATGCAAGGTCAAGAGGGAGAAACAAACCAAAAAAACTGCAAGAGAATGACACTGAAAAGAATGCAACAATGGGAGTAAAAGAAAAAGAATACAAAAATGAGAGAAGAAATAGGAAAAAAGAGGGCAGAAAGAAAAGTGGCCTCAGCTATCAAAACAATTGTGTGCATCTAGGAAATTAAGATTCTTAAAGATGCAGTATTCCTCTTAAAAAATGAACCCATAGGGAAAGAAAAATTAAGATATTGAGCAGGTACCATTTCAGAGTTCTGATTCAGTGACCCAAGGAGATAATATTTCAGTTGGAGTTTCTTTCTTACATTAATTTTATTAGCCCTGTAATTCCTTAGCTTACTTTTTTGTGGTTGTTCCCTTAACCACTCTTTCATCAAGATACACAAAACCAAAAACATTGGTTTTCATTGGGTTCCAGCACCTTATTGATCTGATCAGGGCTTGGAAGCTAACTAGTTGGTTAACACTTGTAGAAAACTAATGGCAATCCCAAAATTGCAGTCCAGGCAGGGAAACTGATAAACAAGGCTATGGCAAACCAATTCTGTCTCTGTGGCCAAGAAAACTGTGTGTCTATGTGCCTACAAAGTCTCCAAAATTCAAAATAAACTTGAAGATCATCAATCCTTTTCCATATTTCTGTATTTAAAAAGGATACTTACTTTTTAGCTTTTTCTTTTCACCTGTCATTGAGAAAACTATGTAGTCTATTTTAAGATATATTTCCAATCCTTATCAAGAAGGTCCTCTCTCCACTATATTTGAGACCCAGTGCTTAAAAGAAACGATCCTGGAAGCTTATCAGTGCTTTGGACAACAAAGACACATTGATAAGGACCCATTTTAGGGAAATAGTTATGTGCTATTTGTGACTATTTGT
Source organism: Laticauda laticaudata (assembly GCA_004320025.1). Taxonomy (NCBI): domain Eukaryota; kingdom Metazoa; phylum Chordata; class Lepidosauria; order Squamata; family Elapidae; genus Laticauda; species Laticauda laticaudata. The sequence goes on along the minus strand of BHFT01013759.1, from coordinate 14,085 downwards.
GAAAAGGTTGGAACCTTTCTGAGAAAAAGGACTGTTTGTGAAAAGGGGTTTTGCTGGTTACTACAACAAAGGATTTTACAGCAAGAGGAAGGAGGGGTGTGGGGAACCATAAGGGTGGTGAGTTAGCACTGTGATCTGTCTGGCAAGAACTCTGAGTATATAGTTAGACTTTCAAAATCCTATTGTACTACAGTCACTCTGGGCTGAAATTTGCATCAAGTATCTGGCTGTTGCAACAATGCTTAGGAATTCTCTGATGAATATCACATCAAACAGCAGCTCATTATTTCTCCCTAGCTTATGAACGGTTTATGAGATTTGGCAACAACCCTCCTTTCATCATAAAACAGAGTGCCTTGCTTGTTGCCAGACCATCCCATCTGCTGAGAGGCAAAATTCCTCTCTCTGCTTCTTTAAAATGGGAAGCTGATATAGCTTTCAGAAAAGTAATGGAATGATCTTATAAAGCATTTCAGGATGAACTTAAAGTGAACTAGGATTTGTGCAAGTTCACTTCAGGGAACTATTTTCAATATTAGATTTAGCACAGCATTGTGACAAAAAGTCCCCAAATCTTGCCTCTATAATATACTCAAATCATCATTTCTAAACTCAATATAAAATAAAAATGTTAATATAATTTTCAGGTCAGTTGTAAACATTGCCAAAAAAACACCATTAGCTCATTTAAACATTCTAAAGAAGCCTACAATACTTGTTGGTGATGGTATCCCTGCTGTTGCTTTTTCGTCTACATTGCATATTGGCTGCATTAGCCTATGACTACGGTGGAAATATTTTCTTTTTTTTCCTGTGCAGGTAAATTGACACTGCATAGAGTAAACTTAATAGCTTCTAGATCAAAAGCTTTAGTTTCAATACAGGACTGAACATAGCTTATAAATATGTAATTTTGAAAAAATTGTTGGTTTAAAAAAATAGAAATGCAATATACACGCTTCGCTTGTTTGATTTGGACTGTATGTTCTATGTTCAAAAGGCAGACTTGAAAGGACATAGGCTGACTTAGAACTTTCTCAGACTATAGAAAAAGTTGTCGAGATGATTGGTTAAACTCAGAGCATGATTTTATGGGCATGTTAAGTGGATCCCCTATCTGGCTAAATTTATGCATAGTTTTTAAAATATTAATGCTAGAAGAGTTCCTTAACATAATTGAAAGACCCTAAAAATATCAACAATTTTAAAAATTACAATGAAATCTTCAGCAGTCGAGAGAGGAAAAAAATGGGTTGCTACAAGATGTCATATATTTGCCTGTTAATATATTAAGTCTGTTTCCCAATTAAGAACCTCTGCCTCTTTGAAACAGCAAAGTGTGGAGTGACCCCAGACTAAAGCAGTCTGTAGAAGAGAAAAGAACCAATTAACCATCATTATCTGACAGAAAGCTTGATCTTCAAAGTTCAAAGCTTATTTTTAAACATCAAGGAGACAAGCCAACATATTCTCTGTATCTGAGAGTCAAATGAAACTTATTTGAGGTTGGGTAAATGGTTCACTAGGGTCAAATTTGACTTTAATTACCAATTTGCATAGAAAAAGGGCAGTAGCAGAAGTAACAAGGGAGCTTAGTAGAATGGATGAAGCTGGGCTCACAGGTTCATTTTGTCCCAACTGAGATCAGCAACTTGGTCATTAAGTGAAGTGGTTGCTAATTGAAACTATGATGGTACTTAGCTTTCCTTTGATTTACAGATCTGATTAACAGATCTGTAGAGGTCATAAATGTGTTACTTTTTAATTGTAAATGGTCACTGTATAAGGCAGGTGCTAAATGAGTACCACCTCTTCTGATTCCCTATCCTCTTTTGCTTGTCATTTGTTGATAGAAGCATTTCTCCCTCCTTTCAGTTCATAATGTACCTCAGCTCTAGTGTGCTTTGCTTGATCTTGGAATCTTACAGCATAGACATAAACTATACAAAAATATCTGGAGACCATTAGGCCAAAATATATAGTGTAAAGGTGAATTAATTACTGGCTTGATTTATTTCTTTCCAAAAAATGAAATCAAATGTACCCCAGCAGAAAAGGGAAGTACTGCATCTTTAAGAATAGAAGTGAGATAAAGGAGAGGAACAGATTGTTGGTGTTTTATACCTTTCTTCTTTGCTGAATGTGGGATTGGCTTCACAGATATCCAGGCTTTTACTGAACATTGTTTTACTATGGCAGGAACAAAGTAAGAAAAAAGAGTTACTGATCTGGACATTCATATGAGATTCACCTGACGCAGTCCCACCCACCCAAAGTTACCCCCCTCCCTTCCAAAAAATATCTATGGAGGGGAGAGCTACATTGCTTTCCCAGTTCTATTCTGATTCTGGAAGGTTTTAAGAGCTCCTTCCATAGAAGGGTGTAGCATATGGGTTACTGGGGAGGCTGATTTTTTCCAGTGAAGGAATAAACTAAAATTCTAGTAATCTTGTTGATGTGAGATGTGAGATAAGGGTCACTAAATACAAACCATTCTTGCATTTGGCCTCTCCAAACATCAGCGATCACTTAAGCGCTGGCTTAAACCTGAACCATATTTGTCAGAGACATGGTGGTGAGGTATGCCAATTTTCAAGGAAGCTACTATGTTGAACAAGATCTGAAGAACGCAGATCCAGCTTGGCCATTCAAAGTAGCCTCCTCAGTATATAATTGGTTCACACTTGCTCCCATTAATCTGCTAAGAAAAGCCAAATGTATTTCAAGCCCTCAGAAAAAAAATAAAGGCAGGCCTGAAACCTACGGATGGGTCAGATGGAGAACAGATCCTAGTTTCAGGTAGCTGTCTTTTCAGTAATCAGTGTAAAGAAATCAGGAAGAAAAGGATGTCAGTTTGTTGATGAAAGTATTTCTTTTTCCTTTCAGTTCATAATGTACCTCAGCTCTAGCATGTTTTGTTTGATCTAACATAAAGCCTTGAGCCTTTGACAGCAATCTTTGGGCTGAAAAAAAAATTCCATGACAGGAAAATGTACCATGAAAATAGCAGCTGCGACAGTATTAATGTATCATGAGGAAAATGAAAAGCTGAGTTTAGATTATGAAACAAGAACAACCGAAAGTACCAAAGTCCTCACAAGAGAAGGAATAAAAGGAAATGAAATTTACAATAAATAAAACAGCAAATGGAGGAAGCAAGATTATTGGTAGGAAAAAATTGAAAACCAAGTTGATTTCAAGGCATTCATCTTTTTCACAGGCAAATCTTCTTGGGTAACACGAACAAAAAGGGAAGAGGCATGGAATGTATGAACTATCAGATAATACAAGATTTTGAAAGAAGATATAAACTATATTTTCTCTTCACAGGACATTTGGAACAGCAACTGCCGAAACCAACATATACTCAATTTAATACATCTCAAGAAGACAATGCATGGGAACGTACTTTAAGCAGATTTGGACATGAGCAAATTGGAGACAAAATTATGCTGATGGACAGCTTTACACTTATTTTTTGGCATGCTTTTCACAAAAATAAATAGCTACATATCTATAACTACTTCTAAGAAAGGCTTAAAAACTTTGCAGAGGCCATTAATAATTTCGCTGTGACCTATGAATGCGCATTCCAAAGAAACTACTTGTTAACAAAATGTCCTCATTGATTTTTTAAGTGTTTTCATTTAGTAGGCAATGGTGATGTTCCCCTCATGTTCTTCCATTTACTTATGCAACAACCTACTGATATGTACCAGGAATAGATGACATTGCATTTCAGTCACTTTAACTGGTGTGGCTTCCAACAATAAATATAAATAAAGGTAGTGGTTTTGTAAGGACCATGAAAATTCTTAGTTTGAGATCTTCCCCTCTCTGGTCCCTTGATCACAGTATTACAGTGTCCAAATTGTTTGGGAAAATGGTAGAATAGCTACTCATTAAAAATAATGCTCTTCCAGGTAGTACTATCCTCTTCAAAATGATTTCCAGAGGTAACATGGAAATTCATAGTAGACTCTATGTCCAAATGTTTTTTCCCCTCATTTGGTGGACTTTGTTTTAAGGAACAAGCTTATACTCAGTGTGAATGAACAATATGTTGTTGTGTTTGTTACTTGAGGATGAAGTGGCATAAGGAATGCACAGAGACACAGGATACCGTGCAAAAGCACCATGAAATTATGAATTCCTTTTTTATATTTTCTGCTTTGCCTACCTATTTTTCACACATGCATCATAGCTCTTGCCAGTTGTTATATCATAAAACCGGACTGTATTTTACTGTGATGTCAATTTATGTCGTGTTTCAGAAAATATTACTTTATAAAAGATCTCACTAACGCAGAGTAAATTCACAGATTTCAGCTACAATGCTTTTCACCATTAAAATAACTATATACAAAGAAAAAATAATTTTGTTAAAAATGATTGAGGTTAGTAAAATATGCAACTTTGTAATGTGACACTTAACAAATGAAAACGTTAAAGTTACTGGTATGATACAAACAATCCAATATATCATTCTAAATGTAAGATAATCTTAGAATTTAGTAAAAATACTCTTCCCAGCTTAGATTCCTTTCTTGGTTGGTTACTCTTGTCTTGATCTATCTTAAATACCTGATTCAGATACAGAGAATGGTAATGTAGAAGCTACAAATTGCTGCTTTTAAATTCTGAACCTTTGCATGCTAAACCTGAATTATTTAGGGATATGTAAAATCTTCCAGGATGGTCTCGAGATAAGACAAGATGTCAATGGTTGTAACTGAATAATAGCTCAGCACTGCAACTTAACCCATTGTGGCAGAAGTGGTCCCACATACATAATGACATTTTCCACAAGAAAACTGTTTGTTTTCTTTTTTTGATATCCATTTTTTGTACATTAGAATTAAAATCACAATATTTAGCAAGGAACCCAGCTAGCTAAACCTTAAGGAACTGCAAAATACAGAGTTGCTGGTAATTGTTAAAGCAGTCGTGCTTTCTCTTTAGCAGCTGAAGTAACTTTTTAGATTAAATATTCTTCCTTCATAAAGATAATATTTGAGACCATGAATTCATGCTGAACCAAAAGATGGCTGCTTAAAATGTTTAAAAATAGAGTCTCTTAAAACATTTCTATGTAGCATATCCATGTGAGATTCCCTTTTATATCTGCAACGTGATCCTTCGTCAAAACACAACAAAAATGACCATAAATATCTGAATGTATAACTTTTGGGAACTTTTGCTTTGTCATTTGATTTTCAATTCAATGATGTGGCTGATATATTTCATTAGAGAGTAAAAAAAAAAAATCCTAACCTTAACCTTACAATGGACTATAAAGGGGATCAGAATTATGAATATATAGCGTTTCCATTTTGTTTGTGTTTACCTGATCCATGAAACCTTTACATGGTTTCTGTTATAAATTTCTCCCTGGCATTGTTTTGAATGCTTGTTAGAAACAAAAGATTAAGGAAGAAGACATAATAACAAGAAAGAGGCTTCTTGTGGATTAATTTCTCTTTTTGCAAAAAAAAACCCCTCGACTGATGCTGATAAAAATGACTGAGCCACTATACCAGCACCTGTGGTTTCTCAATGGCATGTAAGATCTTCTTGTTTGCTATTGGGACCACCTACCTCTGTCCATGCTGTGCCATTTCAATTGCTCTGCGGGCAGGAACCGGGGACCCTCCATCTGTCACACTTAGAACCTCCATGGACTTCCTCTCCGGTCTCCGCTTGCCATGTCTGTTCAGCATTGGAGAGTCCACACGTTTTCTGGGAGGGTCTTTATGCAGAGATAATGCAGTCAACTTAGCATGGTTATAAGATGGCTCAAATCTCTTGGAATGATAAAACTCAGGGTCCCCACAATCTGTTTTCTAAGCTCAACAGAGGGGATGAGGACCCTGATAGAAACCAAAACCATTCAAACTCTTTCCACATCTCTGCATCTCATACCTGGTCCTTTTTACTCTTACCATTCCATCATATATCTTAAGCACTTTTCAAAAGTAGCTTACATCATAGCACACATACACGACCTAAAAGTAGAGCTTAAATAATGCAAAGAGGATAGGCATTTTATTCATGGAAATCATAGGTCCAAACAATAACTTTTGTTTCTCTACAAATTTTATTTTTATATTCTAGTTTTCTTTTTTTTAATGCTACATTTTATATCTTATGCTTATGTTTTCTTTACAAAGTATTATTGTTGCTAATCTTGCACTAAAACTTTGAAAAAAATAGACACCTGATGCTTTATCCTAGAAAACTCTAAATATTAATAATAAATAGATATCTGCAAGCTTTGCAGATCTGTGACATTATGATTCCATTATAGGATCTTGGTCAATACTTTATCATAAGATGCAGATATATATTAAAATTGCAGACAATGAATAACAAGAGGAGATCCTAAAAGAATGAGAAAAATATAATATAGATTTCTAGTATTCTGAATCTTGCACAGATTGCAAACAGCTTTGGTTGAATGAACACTTGTTCAGCGACCTTTCAAATTTATGATGGTGCTGAATAAGACGGATTTATGATGAGTCCTTCTAACTGCACCTATTGCAATGACCCATGGTCATGTGATCGCCATTTGTAATCTTCACTGCTGACTTTCAACAAGCAAAGTCCCTGAAGAAGCTGGCAAGAATTTGCAAATAATGACAGTGTGGCTGTGGCATGGTGCAACTGCATGAGATCTGCCTAAGGCCAGCAGCTGGGATTGCCACAACTGCCATCATTTAAATCACTTCATGTTTAAGACTCCATCGCTTAGCAACAACATTGCCAGACCCATTTACCCTTGTTAAGTCAGTACTACCTATATTCTGATATTTTTTCCTTTATATGCTGATGCCCACCTGGACAAGAGAGCACTTATATGTAACTCTGAAGAAAACAATATCTCCAAACAATTGTTTATCTCTGAAGTGATATAATTTTATATATATATATATATATGTGTGTGTGTGTGTGTGTGTGTGTGTGTGTGTGTATGTGTCTCTGCTGTGTGTGTCTGTTGTGTGTGTGTCTGTGTGGTGTGTGTCGTGTTTCTTTAAGCTTTCGCCCGGGTAACTTCATGTGTGCTGTTAGCTTCCCTCGGAGTAATTATACCCACGCTCATTGTATGGTTCTGTTAAAGTTCGTAAGCAAAGGAGTTGTCTTCAATGCAGAACTCTATCTGCATTGCCTCATCACGGCCTTCTGTATGGACGTTTTTCATGTGGGTCAAGGCTATACAGCGTAGGTTTTTAAATTTGAGCGCTAGCCATATGCTGTGGCCAGGATGTTTTCTTTTTCTACATCCTCGATTGTTGGGAGTCCTTGGTCTCGTGTTTATCGGGACTTGAAGTTTGATTTGATTTTTGGTGTTTTCTTGGTTCTTCTTCTCTGTACTGCTTTTGTGTCTATTGAGTCTGGCTTCGGCAACCTTCGTGCTTTCTGTATTGGAGGCTTTCAGTGCGCAGCTTGGCTTTCCGCGTCGAGCAAGGACGGCTCATTATCTATATAGGAAGCTAGGTTATCCATCTGGGTGCCGGAGACTCGGTAGGCGCTGCTGTTTGAGCTGGAGATTAGACAAGAAGGGAGTCTGTTTGGTGCCCACGGTGTTTGTATTACTTCGGCTTTTGGTGTGGAAGATCTTTCTATCTTGAGAGTGCAAGGCTATTCCAAGACACTGATTGACAGTCTGGTGGACATCATCATCTTCTATGTCATGTGCTTTAGGTTCTTCCTTTTCTATCTCAACGAATCTAATATGGACTCTTCTGGTCGATTCTCTGTGGCCTGGGGTTTTCCTATTAGTGGCTAGTCCTGGTTTGGCTGCCATTTGAAGCTGATGCTCATGTACCCTGTGCTTTCAATGTGTGGTACTCAGTCGAGGAGGTGTGTATCCCCAGCTTTTATTACTCCGCATATTTTGTCGCTTGCACTCCAGGTGGTATCTCTCTATCTAATTCATTGGTCCTGGTCCATGTATGTGCCGGGTCAATGATGCACCAGGGAACTTTGTATATCGCCTTTCGATTTTCAAATTTTATCTATTGGTGGTTTCAAGCATGGCTCGCTATTTTCTTTGTACTGTGTCTTGATAGGCAGTCCTTCGATCGCTGAACGCCGCTGTGTCTACAGTACATCTTACTGGAAATTTTGGTCTGTAGTACATCTTATTGTAGGAAGGACATCTGTCCCATTTACGGTCCTGTGAATTCTGTAGGTTCACTCAGTTATATTATTTCTTGGTGTGTTTTTGTGGATTAAGCTGGTGATTTTGTTTTATAGGACAAGAGGTTGGCTATATCAAAAACTCTTTAAGTCACCGGGTGCATCAGTTCAGATATTTATATAGTGTCTGTCTGCTCAGGTTCGTCTGATTCTCGGTGATTAGTGTTTTAGGCTCACCGAATCTTCATCTGTAGCTGGCGTGGTCGTGTGGGATTCGTGCGTTGACGTGTAGCCGGTCTCTGGTGTGTGCGTTTGTTCTTCTAGTATTACGCCTGTTCCAGTGTGCCATCTGCCTTCTGCTTTGAGATTAGTACATCTAGGAAATGGTCAGTTGTTTTGTTTCATTTCCCTATTTTCCATGGTGAACTTGATTTCTGGGGGGTGTTGCTGTGCGTTAGTGTGGCATTTGAACATTGTTTGTGTTCGCTTTCTTTCCATGCGGGCCAATCCAGCAAATATGTCATCGATGTATCTTACGCCCACAGTTTGTCGTTTGTGGGTCGGCATAGCCCAGGGCCTCTGTATTACAACACATACACTAACACATAGACCCAAGACTCCCAACACTAATCAGGATGTAGCAAAAAAAACATCCTGCACAGCAATCGGCTAGCCTCAAACTTTAAAACCAATGCCTGTGAATAGCCTGACCCACATACAAACTCCATACAGAAGCTGAATGATGGCACGATGAGATTCTGCTGAAACGTGCTACAACTTTAAAAGCACACAATGACGTGGGATAATACCCGAAGGAAGCTGAACTGCATTCATGTAAGTACCCGCGAAAACTTAAAAAAACACACACACACACACACACACAAACTTGCTTTGCATTTCTAAAGACAACTGAGCAAAGAGCTGCATTCATTTACTCTGCTTCCCTTCAATAATAATGTATATGAATTCTAAAATCACATTATACATCATCCAGATATATTCAGTTTGAATACAAAACTAGTTTATATTTTTGTTTCTTATATAAGGAAATGTAGACTATAGCTTGCATTATGCATGAATAAGAAGCATGATGTATCATTGGGATTGAAGAAGCTGGAGAAACTGCTACCTTAAAAAATAGAGGTATGCCTGCATTGAAGAGAAAATTGAATCAAATGAAATATCTGCATCTCTATAACTGTCTGGTTTGATTCTACAACCCAAGACAGACACAGACTTCAATGGATAATTAGAACTGCAGAAAAAATAATTGCTACCAACCTGCCTTCAATTGACAATCTGTATAATGCTCGAGTCAAAAAGAGGGCTGTGAAAATATTTATGGACCCCTCACATTCTGGACATAAACTGTTTCAACTCCTATACTCAAAACGATACACCAGAACAACCAGACACAAGAATATTTTTTTCCTGAACGCCATCCCTCCGCTAAACAAATAATTCCTCTAACACTGTCAAACAATTTACTAAGTCTGCATTATTATTACTATTACTATTCATCTTCTCATCCTTCCTTCACCCATCTCCTCCCACTTATGACTGCATGAATGTAACTTTGTTGCTTGTATCCTTATGATTTTTTAAATTGACTGCTTACTAGTATGATTGATTTGATTTGGTCACTTATTATTGTTTCCAGGTATGATTTGATTGCTTATTTGTACTCTCTGACTGCTATTAAATGTTATATCTATGATTCTTGACAAATGTATTTTTTTCTTTTTCTTTTTATGAACACTGAGAACATTTGCACCAAAACAAACCCCTTGTGTGTACAATCACACTTGGCCAATAAAGATTTATATTCTATACCATTCTATTCCATTCGTTACAAGCTGATCTGCTCCCTTACGGCAAAACACAAAGTTACATAAAATTATAACCATACAAAACAGTTCAGTTTAAGAAGCCAGATGGATCAATCAGAAAATATATTTCCATTATTTCTATCAGGTATTTGTCTGATGTGTGTACAATGCAAAGCTCTAAGTGCATTTCCATGTGAACATAAACTTCCTATCTAAATAGGTTTTTATTTCAGTGGTTAGGGGAATTCCAGGTAAGTACAAAATGCTTACGCAAAGTAATCTACTAAAGTACATTTAAAAGCTTTTCTAAATTATAACAGCTATTGTTCATACATTGGACTTTCTGAATGTGCAATAAACTTTTTCATTAGCTAGAATTTTACAAATTTGTCAATAACAATGAATGGGGATGTGACTTCACCCTCAATAAGAGCAGCCAAAAGGGGGACTTAAAGAGAAGATAGGGTTTTAAAATATATATACCTATTTCATTTCTAGGAGGAAGATCCTCATCTTCATGACTGGGATATCTCTCTTTCCGATCAAGGAGTAGAAAATAAATCATTTTCTCCTGATTTTCCCTAGAAAAATTATAACATTATATCAACATCATTCTTTAGTAAAACATGGAACTTCCTGAAGTAAATGAAAGGAAGCTCTAATGCAGATGTTATTTACCTGTCTTGATCTTCTTTAGTAACATTATTGTTTGTTTGTTTTTTAAAGAGGCTGCCTATGGTAGAATGTTAAGAGATAATTGAAATATGTGAAAGGAGCATATGATGTAATTCTTCCTGGATTCTGTTTCAGATTCATGTCTATTATGTCTACTATGCAACAACTGATTTCAAACATCAGTTGATGCATAATAGACATAAAATATGTTCCACATGACTCTCTAAAGTCTTCATAAAAAATCCCATTCAGTGTCTGGCAGCTTAGTGAAGTACAGAGGACAGAGAGTAGAATGGGGCTTTCCATGCAGCTTTGTTCAAACTGTGGAATTCACTGAACTTGGGATTCCAACAAGATGTATTGCTCTCAGTATTTGATGATAGCTCTTGCTTTGATCAGGGACTGTTGTAGCTGAATTCCTATTATAGTATATAATTGTAAGATAATATACTACAATTACTCTACGATTACTCTCCTCTACATATCTGTAATTCAAATGTGTGTTCCTGAAGTATTTTCTTTTTTTACACTGAAGAGCATTTGTATACACAATTTCATCATCTACAACTGCAGCTTGAAACTTGGTTTAAAAATTGTTTCATGATACTGATGTTATATGGTGCCGAGTGTGTAAGCCAAGGTTTCCCAATCTTGGCAACTTCAAGATGTGTGGACTTTGTTTGCAAAATTTTACAGCCAGATTGCTGGGGATTCTGGGAGCTGAAGTCCACACATCTTAAAGTTGCCAAAGTTGAAAAATACCATCCTAAGCTACAAATGAATGGCCTTCCAATCTGAGTCATCCCTCTGCTATAAATTCTTTCTGAATTTCAATCCTCTATTTGAGAAAAATGGGGAATAATAATCCAAACTAGATACCTGGATTGTTAAATGTTTATAACAAGGTAATGCTAGGGAAATGTTTTATTTATCTGAAAGTGCTCACAAACACAGTTAGAAGGAAAGAATACTAAAATTTTCCAAATAACTTATTTTTAAAATTGGGAGTCATATTAGATTATATTAACTGCAGCAGAAAAGGTTTGAGAGTAGTGTGTATGCATCTGTTTATAACTGATTTAAATTCAAAATAATTTCAGCATTCTTCAAGAAAACTTTCAATAAAGATAGAGTAAGGTTACCCAATCTTAGTGCCAACCAGACATTTCAGATTACAGAATGCAATGTCCTCAGCCAGCATGGACATGTTAGGTAAGGATGATCAGTTATAGTCCACTATATTAGAAAAAAGAATGGGCTGGGCAAGTTTGATATGTAATCTGCCAAAAGATATCATTTTCTATCACATACCACTTAATGATACATCCTTATAAAAAGAGGAGGGGGGGAGGGAGAGAGAGAGGGAGACAGAGAGATCTACACACTTGAATTCCAAAACATTGTTACACTATGTGGTACACGATGAAAATCACTATCCTCAAATGTGCTGGCTACCAATTCAGAAAGTTTTAAGAATAGTTTGGCTATATTTTTGGAGGAATGGGTTATTAATGGCAAATGATGTAGGCCATGAGTGTCAAATTCGCCACATTATGTTGCTGTTATGTGACGTATCACAATTTTTCCCCTTTCATGAAGCTGGGGTGGGCGTGGCCTGCATGTGACACATCTGGACCGCCGACCACCATTTTGACATCCCTGATGTAGGCTGTTTCTTCCTCAGTCACAGATCTATCTTAAATACCACTTCACCACTTCCTACAGAGTGATAGCTTCTGTTCATAACTAGGTAATGTTTGTCAGCTTTCTAAAGCATAGCAGCCACTATATTATGAAACAAAACATTTGGTAAATAGATGGTTCACTTCATTTTCTTATGTTTTTATGTATCCTTTTTCCCTTCAATGATTCTGTATGTGGGAGGGTTCTGATGCCACCCAGCTAAAAAAAAGTTGTTTTCCCTCTTTAATGTGGAACTATAATGGTTGCCTAAATAGTTTCATTTGCTTTAATGCACGCGTGACATTTCTTATACAGTTAACCAATGATACATAGACAGAGTACTTACTCTTCTGACAGCAGGTCCTGTAAAAGTTTGTTTCTGTCCCGGAAGCAACCTAAAGAGTGCATGCTATCTAGAACATCAGGATCGATGTCTTCCAAGGAAGGGAGGGACCGAATCTGGACTTTTCGAAGAATTGGTTGTTCTGGTTCTGGCTCATTCTTACCCCCTCTTTAGATGAGAGGAGGGGTGAGAGAGAGAAGGAGGGAGGGAGGGAGGGAGGGAGAGAGAGAGAGAGAGATGAGGAAAGAAAAAAATAATTACACTTCTATACAAAAGGAAAATATTCTCCCAAAGAGGGAACTCAAACAGTTTGTCTCTAACTTCAACAGAGATTTAGATTCAAGTCTGAATCTATTTGAGACCTAGTATTTTAAATAGTGACTTCTATGTATAATATATCAGAGGAGTTCACAGTTAGGAAATTAAATATCCTGGATGTTGCAATTAACAGAAGTGCAGAGTCAAATGGAGAAGAAGAGGCTGTTTTGTTCCTCTGGAAGAGACAAGGTGTCTTTTCCCCCACCCCTTTCAGAGATTTTAAAAATCTGGTATTCAGATGAGATTCTTTGCTTTATTTTCCATTACCATCATCCTTTGGTAATGCTGCATGGTCATCTAGCCATTGCAGTGTCAGGGGATTGCTCTGAAAAGAACAAAAGGAAGAATAGTTTTCATGCTGCTAGCAAGTGCATAAGAACTATTTCAAAGTGGGAAGTTTTAAATTTCCAAACAGCTCCTGTGATTATTAATTAGAAGTACAACAACAGCCATCATTTTCTCTCTTTCTCTTTATAATGATCACCAGGTGATCATGAACAAGAGAGAGAAAACGACAAAAGCAAATATTGACTGCAAATATACATGGAGGCTGATTTGAAATTAAAATTCTCCATAAGGATATGGTGATGTCCTTTGAATACCTAAGGAAATTTTGATCTATAGATCTCTAGTGGACAGTTCTGGTTATTGATTAGATATTACTTCCAAAGCCTCCAAACCAAATAGAGCATACTCTCTTAATCGTAAATTTACTGTCCCTAATTAATATCTTAGCAGCTTAAGTCAGATGTATTGAACCAGTATTTTAATGTGAATCATATATCAAATACTTTATTCCATTAGTTAAAATTAAGAACCTTTCCAAGACAACAAAGTTGTTTTAGTTAATTTCTATTGGTTGCCATATCTAACGTTAGTAGAACCTCACAAAAAGATTGATCTAGAGGGGGAGGAGCTGGCATTGCGATGATACTGCATGCAGTCTTGGAGGTCTGAGATTGCAGCCGATATCTTTGCCCCTGGATGGTCCAAACGGACCTAAACCATCCCGAAGAGAGGGTGATAGTGAAGGGCGCGTCCTGTAGATCCCAGGGATATCGCAAAGTCCCTGGTTGATCCAGGAGAAGCCCTTTT
>BHFT01013758.1:0-19286 GCA_004320025.1 Laticauda laticaudata | reverse complement strand
CCTACCAGTCAATGACTACTTCAGCTTCAACCACAACAATACAAGAGCACACAATAGATACAAACTCAATGTAAATTGCTTCAGACTTGATTGCAGAAAGTACGTCTTCAGCAACAGAGTGGTCAATGCCTGAAATGCACTACTTGACTCTGTTGTTACATCCTCTAATCACCACTCCTTTAACCTCAAACTAACCACTATTGACCTCACCACATTCCTAAGAAGTCTGGAAGGGTTGTACATAAGTTCACAATCTTGCCTACCATCCCTGTCCTATTGTCCTCATTTATTCATACCTATTTCCTGTATTCTTACTCATGTTTATACTTATATCTATTATCTTGTCAGTGATTGACAAATCAAATCAAATCAAATCAAATAAATAAATAAAAAAATAAAAATAAGACTAAGTAATGTGTTTAGTCCCAAGCAATTCCAATTTTCACAAAGCTATCAGCTGAAATTAAAAAGATGAATGGATTATTATACATAATCACCTAGTATTTGAAACATTTACTTATCTTATTCTCCATTGACTTAAAATCCAAGTTTTATCTAGTTCCTATTTCTACAAGTAAACCCCATATCAATTCAAACCAGTGATTTTTTTTGTGTGTGAAATTTTGGTAATAAAACAAAACTTTTAAAAATACAGAAAATACTTTAAGTTCATGAAAAGATATTAAAAGGATGACAGTGATTATACATTCAAAAATACTCTGATTTCTCATTGTGTTGTGCTTTATGTCCACTACATATATCGCAGAACATCATATATTGTCTGTCAAACATACAATATAAAAATACCTGCCAAAGGATGAAATATCTGTTCTTTTTAAACACTCAAAATCTTTGCCTGCTATGGCATCAATTACATCCACTGAAGGTTTTATATATCTATCAAAAATCAATCATATATATATATATGTTTTTTTAAGTTTTCGCGGGTACTTACATGTGTGCTGTTCAGCTTCCTTCGGGTATTATCCCACGTCATTGTAGATGCTTTTAATTGTTCAGCAACGTTTCAGCAGACATCTCCTA
This sequence comes from Laticauda laticaudata, assembly GCA_004320025.1. Taxonomy (NCBI): domain Eukaryota; kingdom Metazoa; phylum Chordata; class Lepidosauria; order Squamata; family Elapidae; genus Laticauda; species Laticauda laticaudata. The sequence goes on along the minus strand of BHFT01013758.1, from coordinate 18,242 downwards.
CTCTGCCCATCATCAGGCTTCTGTATCTGAATTGTCTGTTGGGTCAGGGTCTCACAGCCCTTGTGTTTACAATTGAGGCTAGCTATTATTGTGGCAGCGACCATTGTCTTTCGTTTTTATTACCAATTCCACGATTTCGGATTGGGAGTTCATTGGTCATGTGTTTATTGAGGACTGTGGAATGTTTGCTTGATTTGATGTGTTTCTGGTTTCTTCTGGTCTGTTTTGTGCTTGACTTTGCTGGCAACACCTCGTCTGCACTGGGGGCTTTCAGGTCAATCTTGGCTTCTGTAAAGCGACGGTTTATTATCTATCAGGAAAGCTAGGTTTCACTCTGGGTGCCTTGGTGTAGGGTGTGTTTTGGAGCTGGACAGGTATCAGAGGGAGTCTGTTTGTGACCAGGCTTGTTGCCTGGCTTGTGGTGTGGAGATCTATTCTATTTTGAGAGTGCAGGCTTTCCAAATGATTGACAGTCTGGTGCGAATCATCTCTTCTATTCATGCTTTCAGGTCACTGTTTTTCAATCTCCTATGGCTTTCTTCTGATGATTCTGGCTGGCGGTTTTCTATAGTGGCTAGGGTTTTATGCGTGCCATTGAAGTTTGATGTCGTGACCTGTTGGTTTTTAATTGTATTGGACTATGTGAGCAGGTGGTTTCCAGCTTATTTACTGCATTTTTCGTGTTCATCCAGCGTGGGTACTTACTTTCTTCAACTTGGTCTGTCCAATGTATGTAGCTGCGACATGCATGCCACAGGGAACGTTGTATACTTGCCTTTGGTTTTCCAGGTCAATCTTTTCTCTTTGGGTTTTTAAACACATGGCTGCGATTTTTTTGTCTGTTTTGAAGGCTAGTCTTTATGATTGTGATGCCTGGTAGATATCTTACTGATTTTGTGCTGTAGTACCTGCTTCAATTCTAGGGCAGGCAGCTAGTTCCATAGCATCTTTGTTGATCTATGTTATGAGAAGCTGGAAGTTTAAAGGAGCGAGGAATTTATTATGTTGACCTGAAATCCTATGCGAGCTGCTAGAGGACAACCAACTTGCCAAACACCAAACCTGTTTCAAATTTAATATTTCATCACAGCACAGCAGCTTACTAAAATGTATTCCTGAAAAGAATGAAATGGACTCTGCTCAGGAACGAGGGTTCACAGTAATAGATTCCAATTAGGATCAGTTAAACAAGATTTGCTAGAACTACACCTGGAAATGAGCATCAAAATCACACCCTCTACTTTGGGATAAAGATAAAAACAACTTACCAAACAACACCTGAAACAATTAGTATATAACGTTCCAACAAGAACTCACCAAAACAAGGAAACAGATTGTCCTAACCAAAGGATTCAATTATGCTATATCACCCAAAAAATCCCCACAGAATCCATCATATGTGCATAGAACCAGCCTAACCAAATTAAATACAGGGATGACAGCTGACAGAATAAGGACCACCAGGGATTACAAACATCTTATTGCACAAGCAAAAACCACCGAAAGCAACTTGCAAAAAGGCATGAATTCAAAGCACTACAAAACCCTTGAAAAAATGATAACAGCATAATGATACTCCTAGCAGATAAAGGGAATGCTTACAGTTATAATGCGACAGAAAAGACTACAAAACAAAATTGACAGACCTACTCTAAGACTCCACATACAAAACCTATAAACACAGACCCAAGCACATATCTGGAAAAATTAACCAAGAAGAAAATTATAACCAGCCAACATAAAGCAAAGAAATCCCAACAAGACGATCATCCCAGAGAAAAATCTTCTAGATGCCCCCAAACTATACGGCCTCCCAAAAATAACAAAGAAGATACCTCTCAGACCCATAGTCAGCTCCAAAGGAGCACCACTACAAAACCCTAGCCTAAACACTTAGCAAAACAACCACAGTCCCATGCTGAAACCGCAGCTTCATATGTACAAAACTTCATTACCACTTCTTAGAAATGATCAAAGATTCTACAATGCGAACAAGAGATCTTGTACTTGTAAGTTTCGACGTGGTTTCACTATTCACTCAAAGTCCCGGATAAAGAAAACTCTTTGGAAATCAGCAAATATAAAACAAACCAGCCTAAACACGTCCATGGAACTAACCAGAACACTGCTTAACCAACACATATTTCATTATACAAAGCGACAAAGAACAAGCAAATTGAGGAGCCCCTATGGGATCACCACTGTCAATCCGTCATTGCAACCTGTTCATGAAGAATTCGAACCAGAGCCCTGGCTAATGGCCACCCAACAAACCCCCAAACTGTGGGCTAAGGGATTACATCGATGACACATTTCGTGATTTGGCCCATAGAAAAGAAAATCCGAAACAAAATTCCTAACACACCAAATAGCACACACTTCCCAAAATCAAGTTCACCATGGAAAACGGAAATAAAACAAACTACTACCCATTCCTAGATGTACGAATTCTACAAAAGAACAGATGGCACACTAGGACACACTGTTATACCAGAAGAAAAACACCACAGCAACCACTACCTCAATGCCCAAACCCACCACCACCCAGCACAGATAAATTCCGTGGCCAAAACACTAATCACCAGAACCAAACGCCTGTCAGACAAGACACCATATTAAGACTGAACTATGCACTCTGACTAAAGTATTTTTGAAAGCCAAACGGTTCCACAAAAAGCAAAAATCACTAGCTTGATCACAAAAACACACTGAAATATAAACGGAGACCTAGAAGACCAAAACAGACCTATGGAACAGCTGTCCTGCCCCTACATAAGAGTACTACAGACCACAAAATCAGTAAGATACTACACAGGCATCATTCAAGACTGCCTCCAAAACAGACAAAAAATAGCAGCCATCCTTAGTAAAACCCTAAGACAAAATTGACCTGGAAAACCAAGTCATATACGAAGTCCCATGTTCATCATGCCCGGCCACACATACATTGGACAGACCAATTAGAAGAATAAGTACCCCACCTGGATAAACTCACCAAAAATGCAGTAAAAAAGCTGGAACCACACTCCTCACATAGTTCCAAACACATGAAAGCCACAGGTCACAGCATCAACTTCAATTGGCACCAAACCTAGCCACTATAGAAAACCCCAGCCACAGAATCATCAGAGAAGCCCCATTAGAGATGAAAAATACCTGAAAGCATGAATTGCAGGGAGATGGATTCCAACCAGACTGTCGATTCATTTGGGAAGCCTGCACTCTCAAAATAGAAAGATCTCCACACCACAAGCCAGGCAAACACCTGGGCACAAATAGACTCCCTCTGATACCTCCAGCTCAAAACACACCCCAACCAGGCACCCAGATGAACCTAGCCTTGGCTAATAGATAATAGGACGTCCTTTCACATGAAGCCAAGCTGCACTGGAAACCTCCAGTTGACAGGAACCAGAGTGTTGCAGACCAAATCCAAAGCCACAAAAGAGACAGAAGAAACCAGGAAACACCAATCAACAAACTCCAAGTCAATAAACACAGACCCAGACTCCCAACCAATCAGGATGTAGAAAAAAAATCATCCTGCCACAATTAATAGGCTAGCCTCAAATTTAAAATCAACGCCTGGTGATACCCTGACCTACGTACAAACCAATACAGAAGCCTGATGATGGTAGATTGAGATTCTGCTTGAAACGTTGCTACAACTTTAAAAGCACTACAATGATGTTGGGATAATATACCGAAGGAAGCTGAACAGCATACATATATATATAAATGTGTATCTATATCATATCTATATCTATATCTATATCTATATCTATATCTTATATCTTATATCTATATCTATATCTATATCTATATCTATATCTATCTACTCTATCTATCTATCTATCTATCTATCTATCTATCTATTCTATAAAACATATAAAGACTGAACTATGCCACCCTGACTAAAGTTATTGACCAGCCAAACGGCTTCCACAAAACAAAATCACCAGCTTGATCCACAAAAAACACACCAAGACATAATAGAGACCTAGAAGATCAACAGACCTATGGAACAGCTGTCCTGCCCTACATAAGAGGTACTACAGACACAATCAGTAAGATTACTACACAGGCATCACATCAAGACTGCCTTCAAAACAGACAAAAAATAGCAGCCATCCTTAAAAACCCCAAAGAACAAAATTGACCTGGAAAACCAAGGCATATACAACGTTCCCTGTGCATTTCATGCCCGGCCACATACATTTGCGACAGACCAATAGAAGAATAAGTAACCACCTGGATGAACACAAAAATGGCATAAAAAGCTGCGAATACACCTCCTCAACTAGTCCAACCACATTGAAAACCACAGCGTTGACAACATCAACTTCAATGGGCACTAAAACCCTAGCCACCTATAGAAAACCCCAGCCACAAATCTCAGAGAAGCCATAGAGATTGAAAAAAGACCTGAAGCATGAATTGAAGAGATGATTCCACCAGGACTGTCGAATCATTTTGGAAGCCTCACTCTCAAATAGAAAGATCTCCACCCAACAAGCCAGGCAAACACCTCGGCACAAATAGACTCCCTCTGATACCTCCAGCTCAAACACACCCCAAACCAGGCACCAGATGAACCTAGGCTTTGCTAATAGATAATAGGGCGTCCTTTTCACATTGAAGCAAGCTGCACTGAAGGCCTCCAGTGCAGGAACAGCAGTGTTGCCAGCCAATCCAAGCCACCAAAAGAGACAGAAGAAACCAGAAACACAATCAAACAAACTTTCCAAAGTCCAATAAAACACAGACCCAGACTTCCCAAACCAAATTCAGGATGTAGAAAAAAAACATTCCTGCCACAATAATAGGCTAGCCTCAAATTAATCACGCCTGGATACCCTGACCTACGACAAACTCAATACAGAAGCCTGATTATGGTTAGATTGAGATTCTGCTGAAACGTTGCTACAACTTTAAAAGCACTACAATGATGTGGTGATTAATATCCGAAGGAAGCTGCAACAGCATACATATATATATAAATGTGTATTCTATATCTATATCTATATCTATATCTATATCTATATCTATATCTATACTATATCTATATCTATATTCTATATCATATTCTGATATCTATCTATCTTATCTATTCTATCTATCTATCTATCTATCTATCTATCTATAAACATATAAAAGACTTGAACTATGCACCCCTGACTAAAGTATTGACAGCCAACGGCTTCCACAAAAACAAATCACCAGCTTTGATCCCACAAAAACACACCAAGACATAATAGAGACTAGAGATCAACAGGACCTATGGAACAGCTGTTCCTTGCCCTACCATAAGAAGGTACTACAGACAAAATCAGTAAGATACTTACACTGGCACACATCAAACTGCCTTCAAAACAGAACAAATAAAATAGCACGCCATCTTTAAAAACCCCCAAGACAAAATTGAGGCCCCTGGGAAAACCAAGCCATATACAACGTTCCCTGTTGCATCATGCCCGGCCACATTACATTGACGACCAAATAAGAATAAAGACCCACCTGGATGAACACAAAAATGCAAGTAAAAAAGCTGGAATACACCTCCTTCACTAGTCCTCCAACACATGAAAACCACAGGTAAACATCAACTTCAATGGCACTAAAACCCTAGCCACTCATACGAAAACCCCAGCCACAAGAAATCATCAGAGAAGCCATAGAGCATTGAAAAAAAGACCGGAAAAGCATGATAGAAGAGATGCATTCCAGCAGAACTGTCAATCATTTGGAAGCCTGCCACTTTCTCAAATATACAGACTCTCCACACCACAAGCCAGGCAAAACACGCTGGCACAAACAGGACTCCCTCTTGATTACCTCCAGCTCAACACCCTCCCCACGAGGCACCCAGATGAAAACCTAGCTTCCTAATAGATAATAGCCATCCTTTTCACATGAGCCAAGCTGCAATGAAAGCCTCCAATACAGGAACGAGTGTTGCCAGCCAATCCAAGCCACAAAAACAGACAGAAGAAAACCAGGAAACACCAATCAAACAAACTCCAAGTCCAATAAACACAGACAAGACTCCCAAACCATCAGGATGTAGAAAAAAAAACATCCTCCATGCCACACAATAATAGGCTAGCCTCAAATTTAAAACCAACGCCATCGTGAGACCCTGACCCACATACAAACTCAATACAGAAAAGCCTGATGATGCGGCAGATGAATTCTGCTGAACGTGCTACAACTTTAAAAGCACTACAATGACGTGGGATAATACCCGAAGGAAACTGAACAGCACACATGTAAGTACCCGCGAAAACTTTAAAAAAAAACCAAATATATATATATTACTGAATTTTCTGTAATGAATCCAAAGTAAGATAAATTGTGCTTGGTCATTTGTGCTTCAAGTGAGAACAATGATTTAATTGTCTTAGGAGTTTTTTTCCAAACATCAAGACATTTGAGCAAAAATATTCAAAATTCAACTTTAATTTTTAGAAAATGTTACAAAGAATCCTATTCTCTGCATTATTCTGATCTTTTAAATATAAACAATGCATGACATGCTTTCAAATAATCCAGGACTAGCCTTTTTTTAATTGATATTCTATTTTTAGCTCACTGGTATCAACAAACTAGAAGGACAAAAAAAATTAAACACAATAAGGAAAAACTGTGAACTAATATTTTTTCATAGAAATAGCTTGTCTTGTGCTATATTTTTATCTCTGTGTGAAACTCTTCCAGGTTTCATTAATTAATGTCAATAAATTCACACTGTCATAAATGTATGGTAATAAAAGCAAAATAGAGTCTATATGTAAATTTCCTAAAGAAGAAATTATGGAGTCTCAAAAAACCTAGTTTCAATTGTTCCAGCATTCCTGTATCCCTGATTATGGTGTAAATTTAGATGCATAAGAGAAAGGAACCATTAAAAATTAAACATTTAGAAAAGGGTGTAGAGATAATGATTGTTGTTTATTTTTTAGTCTAGTCCAGTCCAGCCTATAGCTACACAGTTCCCATTTTGGAACACTGACTTCACGAAAAGATATTTTGCCTCTTAAATAATCACTATCTCAAGTGGAAGACATTTCATACTTATCAAAATGAAGTATATTTGAATAAAATTACTTCATATTCTTTTCATTCATTCATTAGTGCTCATTAGGTTTTCCAATGGATTTTCTGTATGTTATGTTTGCAAATCCAATTAAAAATATCAAGGTGTAAAAAACAATGTTCTTCATCTGATTATTTAAAACATAAAAAGACAAATATCTTAGCAGAATTTGCCTCAGCAAAGAATCTTCAGGCATTGACCTTTGTGTCTAGAGTATTTCAATTTTAACATTCGTCTGTGCTTTCAATCTGATGTTGAACAGTGGAAAAGGTTTTCTGCTTTGAATGAAAATTGTTCATGAATGCTATGGTTAGGTTGGATTTACTGTCTTTCAACACCTCTTATCAGGCACCAAAGAAACTAGTCAGACTGACAGCCCCCTTGGAACATTTCAACTCAAGAATGACAAGACAAAAATGCCTTGAGGACAAGATATTGAAGAAAAAAAGCCACTTGGGCATGAAAGAAAAAGTGAATAACTAAGGTTTTAAAAATGTTAACAAAGCTGAGCAGCATAATTTCTTAAAATAAAGCATCATTTTAAATATGCTAGCTAGGTATGATGATTAATTAGCATAAATGGGTAGCCACTGTATACTTTCACATAGGCTAAAGAAGAAAGTACATAGCCATTAGTCTTACTTGTTTACTGTTAATGAAATAGGAGGAGGAGTATTATGTATGTTTGGTGCCTTGAGTTATTTATAAATTAATAAAGATTAAAAAATAAAAATAAATAATAGGGCTGCCTTACTTTAGTTTTACATTTATAACTATATTGACAATGCATATTTAAATAAAGAATAAATGAGGGTTTTTTTAATTGCACAAATTACATGTTTGTGTTGCCAAGTCTCAATTGCCTGAGGCAATTGATTATACTACCCAATGATAAATAAGTCCCGCCTTATTTGCTGACTCTTTTTTGTTCTCATAAAATGTTCAGTTTATTTTTAAAATACAAAAGTAGCTTTTGTGTTTTAATTCAGATTAATTTAATTTAAATACAGTTCATAAGATCGAGTTGGTGTTAAGACTTTCAGACTTCAAGAACTGGTTAAATAGAACAGAAAAGCAACATGAAAGAAAAACTAGTAAACAATTTAAGAAAACATTTTATACTTTACATTTTATTTGAGTGTCAGGACTTTCATCCAATGTATGGCAGATAAAACTTAATCAAAGCCAGTTGCTGGGGATTAATTCAGAATTATTCCTAGCTTTATCATTAATATAAAGAACATAGAATTTGCTCTGCACAAATAAAAGTAATAAATCCTTCTTTAGGTTTTCATTTTTCTTGTTTATTTGTATTTCTTATGGGAGGAGAAGGAGGGCTCAGCTCATTTTTTAACTATGATCAAACAGAATATTATAGGTCAGTATTTCTGTTATATGGATAAACAAAATAAATTAGTCTAAAGTCCATTATATACTGATATTTTCCACATTTTGGAAATATAAGCCATCTGTATCATATCATTAAATCAAGTTATTCTTTCCAAAAGCACGAAAATAAATTTATGATTTGCAAAACAAAATGAAATGATCGTGGACCAATCCTATATGTGTGTCCATACTATTGTTTTATATTGCCAACCAAATGAGTTTTTCAAATTACTTTCATGTTTTGATCACAAGAAATATATTTTATATTCTATCAGAGCTTAATTAATTGTTAATATGGAGTATTCCAACTCTGTATTTGAAAGTACTTGAAATAATAACCACTTTAACATTGCAATTTAGTAGTTTCTGAAGAAATTGTGGTTTTTGGAATGAACACACTTTGGAATTAGTAATAAGGAGTTTCAGATGCTGCTAAGTGCCAAACTGTGGAAAAATAATTAACTGAATATGTTTCCATTTCTTTAAAAAGTACATATGTAATGATTTTGGTTTGAGTTTCTTCAGTGAGACTGAAATCTGCGATCATGCACATTTTCGATCTGTGCTTGCCGATGGAGCGCCCCGAGCTGACTGTTTTCAGGGCTAAGCCACCCGGTAGAAGTGGTAAAGAGGGGGGAGACTGCCAGCAGGGTTGAGGAGAGTCACATCTATCCTCCCCAGCTGGTCATTACTCTCTTTGCCGAAGGTGGTTGCAGTGGTGGTCAGAAATGGCCACTTCAAAGAAGAACTCGACTGGAAAAGAATGTACAGGTGGAAGATAAGAAGAGAAAGTTTTGGCTGACTGGGTCAAACTGAAAAAGCAACAATATAAGGTACCCTGGAATTTGAATTTCATACCAAGAACAACCTTGGCTCTCAAGAAGACTTTTGAAGTGGCGAATGAGAGAGGGACCAGGGGGATTAGTTGTCTTTTCTTCTTTTCCTTCCCTATCAATTGACCACCACGAACGAGCATTTACAGCAGAAACCAGCAGAATCACTTTGACTTTAACAGGTATTTAAACTGGAAATAAATGTCAAAGGGCTGAATAAGATTTTGGGATCTCCTTCAAACTTTTTTAAAGACGGAAAAAACAAAAGGCCTAGGATCTGACAACATAGACGACGCACCACCTAAGCTCGAGGAATTCAAGCCATGCTCACACATGACCACCAACCGTGTCAGGCGGACTCACTCTACAACACGAGAGAATACCTCTAGCACTCTTTAGTTTAGAGAAGACATCTTTTACTGAGTGAAGCTGCGTCAGCACACAGCAACTCTGATTGAGAACATTAGGCGCGCAATTCACATATACAAAGTGGATGGAACATCGCTTCCCCCAACCCACCACTACCGCTTTAGATGCCACCTTCACATTCACGCAACGCTCTGCTCGATATGATCCCACTGTGGGCATCACTTCAGCCGTTGATGATGAGGCCTCATGTCCCGCCTTGACCCTCCTGGCACTTCTCCCCTTCGACTAATGGGCTCTGCCACCTCTGCACAGAGACGACGCTAGCGAGCCAATCAGCACACCTAAATCTATCTGTAATCTTCCTCCCCCATTTACACAACCACGAAAGAACGTAACACCCTCAGCTCACTCTCCGACATTTCATCTCCTCACTCCCCTTCCCCCCCCCGTACTTCATGGCAGTCCCGAAAGATGCAAGCAACTACGCAGCAAGTCTCTGCAGGCTCGCCCACATCTCATCGCCCTCCTAGAAAAAGGAAAAATTGTCCCTCTAACAGAGAAAGAGGAGAAATATAAAGACAATTATTAACTCCATTAACTTACAAAACAATACACTCCTAAGCGCCTCTACCTCCACGGCACACTTGGAACGCATGCTCTGACTCACACTTCAGGGGCTTCTAATGTCGGTCTCTCCGCTTAACATTCAGCACTCTGTGACACGCACACCGGCACACCTGTTTCCAGGCTACAAGATACTGGAGTCGACCCTCCATTTGCGAGAGTCCAGCATTTCTTTAACCTTCAAAATGTTGTTCGCCTTCATCAGTATTGGTATGGGAGGGTCAGCCTTGGATGGGTCTTAAGTCAGAAGTACGTTAGGTTTTAGCAAAAACTAACATGGAAAACCGAATGAATTCATCAAAAAGAGTTTTGGGTTAAGTTTAGCTGGACTGTTACAGGATTTTTTAAACCGTTTCAATTGTGAATGAACCAACGTACTTAGGACCAAGCTTCTTTGACCTTTTGAGTGGTCTGCAGGTATGGGGTGGTGGAACAGGAAACTTGTCGCCCACTTTATATTCTTTCTGTGGGATCTTTTCTTGTCTGCAAATTTCTTCATGAGCTTGAATGGGCCTCATCTAATGCTTTGCTGTCATTGGCCAGTTAAGTTGGAGTTGAGTTATCCCATTCATCCAACGAATGATGTTAGGTTTTTTTCAGCGAGGGAAGTTCAGGTATGGAATGAAATGCTTGTCCCGAAGCACTTTAAAATTGGAGTAAAATCCCATGTATACTGTGTACGGAGTTTTTATATGCCACTTTGGGCAAAATGGTAGTAAGTCGGACCAGTTATCTTGTTGATAATTTATATAACATTTCTAAGATACTGTTCTAAACACTGCGTTAGTCCTCTCAACACGGCCCCATTGGTTTGGGGTGATGGGCGGAGTTTAACCCTGGGGCGGAGCCTATTTGATTCAGGAACTCTTTCCAAAAACTTGAGGTAAATTGGGGACCCCTCATGTCAGAGATTATGCATGCCAGGACGCCCATGTAATCTATAGATATGTGAAATAAACAGTTTAGCCAGCGTCTTAGCAGAGGGAATCTTGGAACAAAGGTATGCATGTACTTGTTGGAAAACCAAATCAATCACTACCAGATGACCGTGTTCCACCACTTTTGGGTAATTCTACTATAACAGTCCAAGAGATTTTCCTTCCAGGGAGCCGTTGGTTCCAGCTACATTTTGTAACAATCCTACTGGCTTACCAGGAGGTCTCTTTGGCCGAAGCACAAACTGGACAGCTAGCTACATAAGCTTCAATGTCCCTTCTTTAAAGTAGGCCACCAGAATTGCCGCCTTAACCAGATGTAAGGTCTTCACATAATCCCGAAGTGGCCTAGCTACTTTAGAATATGAACCTATTGTAGTATTTGCTCCTGCAGTTACCTGTGGCAACATTACAACTTGGCCCCACCCAAGCCAAACCATCTCTAAACTGTATAGTCATTTGATGAGCAGGAACCATGCCGTCCAGTTTTAAAAGCTTCTTTTAATTGTTCGGTTAGGTCTTCGATAAAACCACTTCTTTGGTTCTTCTTTTGGGATCCTGAATGATCACTGGGCGGCTAGGATGTTGGGCTGAGACACTTGGGGCTTATCACTCCTGGTGCATACTATTATATTGGGGGCAGTCCTAGAGAGACGCATACCGCCATGAAATTCTCCTGCCTGGAATGTACTTCATGAGAAATTGAATCGCTTGGAGTACTGGGCCCAGCGAAACTTGTTTAGGGGACAGCTTTCGGGCGTTCTTCAAGCTTACAAATTTTTATGATCAGTCCATACCTCAAATGTGTGTATTTGCTCCTTCCAAGAAAATGTCTCCAGGTCCAGTCAGGCCCAATGAACGCAAAGCTTCCTTCTCCCAGAAGCCCATCTTCTGTGCTGTTTCGACTAGCTTACGGGAGGTAATACGCACAAGGACTGTAAAGTCCTCTTCTCGTTGGGTCGGATGTTGAAGAAAAACAGCGCGGCTATAAAAAAAAAACAATACGCCACATGCAAGCTTGCTGCTTGAATACACGAAAGGAGTGTCATCATCCGGGTGTTTCAGGAAGCTGCTTTTGCCAGCAGACAGTCCGTTTTTTAGGCTTTTCAAAGCTGCTTGGCACTCCATGGACACTCCGAGCGGCTTTCTGGTCTTGGCTTCATCTGCCCTCTGTTGTTTATGATCTACGGGGAGATTTGTGAGGACGGCATATGGCTAATCTTAGCAAACATTGGATAATTGCCTGGTAAAAAATTTGCAAATCCCAAAAAATTAGCTTGACTAGAAAGTGGTGTTTCCTGGATGCGTGGTGAGCCCATTCCAGAACAGGCACGCCACCTTCTCTGGATCCATCTCTATGGCTTCACGATGAAATGAATGTAGCATGTGCCGATAATTACCAGATGTGCACGCAACAATTTTGTCTATTGTGGGGTAGATAAGGTTCGGACTCTCGCGCGGTGATAGCAGTAATTTAGGCAAGTGACTTATACGTGTCATTCCACAGTCAGTGCTTCAGCAGTGCACGTCAGTTAGATTCTGTAGTAACCGACCGCACTAACTTCACATAGTTCATCCAGAGTTTCCGTGTAGTATAGAGATATATCATCAGATAAGGAGGACAGAAACCCCCCTGTATAAATGTTCATGTAACACTTGATTGATGCATTATGCAGGTGAGATATCAGCTGGCCTCCTTATAAACGCAAAAGGAAGACGCTTTGAAACTGGATAGCAACCCTGGGCATGTTTAAAAGGTCCTTCCACTCATCCGCCTTCCTTAATTCCGTAAATTCGGTAGTATGCTTCTCTCAAATTCCAACTTCGTGCAAAAATCTTTCCCTTCCTATGGTGGGAACCATTCCTTCATCAAAGGAAGGGGGTACACGTTTTCCCCCCCAGAGAAATAGCGGTTCACAATTTCTGTAATCCACCACACAAGCGTTTGGAGTCATCTTTCTTTTCATGGAACAACACTGGGGGCCGCTACCCAGGGTCTAGCAGGTTGAATGAAACCACGTTCCAGATTTTTATCAATAACAGCAATCTTAGCTTTCCAATTTCCGTGGGGTCATTGAGTAAGCAACTTTGGTATTTTTTTTTTTTTTTTTTTTTTTTTTTTTTTTTTGTTTTTTTTTTTTCAGGCCGGGCTTCACCCCAGGCAGAAATCTCACACTAGCATCAGTCTGTTGGCTGGTGAGGCGGAAGCTTTATCCGAGGCCTTTCCTCACTGAACACTTCTTTTAAAATCCAATATCCTTTGGAATTTTCTCATCATCTTTCACAGGCTCAGTACCTGTGGAAGCTATTTCAATAGGTCTTCATGGGGGCTTTGGCTGGGATCTGGCCCCTTCTCACCGGTCGCTGCTTGTGCGTATGCGCAACAACCCTTCTCGCAGTTAACCTGGGGGTTCCATTTCCGGAGCCAGGGCTAATCCCCAGTATTAATGGTTGCTCCATCACCAGGGACCACAATAAACATGGCAGGGTCTCATCATGCTCTCCCAATGAATTTATAGGTTCGTGACAAAATGGGCGGGGCAACCTCCAGCTACTGAACGCATCTAGTTTGGCAAAAGGAAATGGGCATCTTCAAAGGTTTTAGCTTTAAGCCCTTTTCTTCACTACTTCCATCGTTGATTAATACACTTGGTGCACGCCATAATCTAACAGGGCTAGCATTTCCACATTCGACCCCTGAATCTGGGTACCCTAAACTTCACCGGAATGGTCATAGGGCCCACACTTGGACTTACCAGGAGTGGTCTTCCGAGTCAAAATCCCTCCTCCTCAGAGGTCACTGGGCTTCTGGATTCCTCTCCTGCGGGAGGGGCGACCTCTGGCCATCTTTTCAACTTTAGTGCTGTTTCTGAGGATTTGCTGGGGACTTTTCTAGGTTTCTTTCCTTCCTTCCGCACCCCTTGGGCTCCAGCTTGACCTGCAGTTCATAGCCCGGTGACTTCCTTCCCGCATCGAAAGCAGGCCGAGGGGTTGGGTTTATGGCCACCACTCTCCTTCTGAAGGTTTAGGAGCCTCCTTGAGGGCGTGTGGGGGCAAACTTGCTACCATAACTCCCCACTGTTTACTTTGATTTAATCAATCTCCACTTCTCTGCCAGCAAGTAGCACATCTGCAAGTCATTGGGGTACTCTTGCTAGGGCGTGCAATTCTCTGGTACACATATTCATTTAATACCATTTTTAAACAGTTCTTATCAGGGCTTCTTTGGGGCCAGCCTCGGAAATGGCCACTAACTGTCTAAATTCTTGGGTGTAATCCCGCCACAGACCTCCGCCCTGTTTTATGGTTTTCATGCCTAATTCGGGCCGCTTGCGCCTCTGCCAGTGGATCCTCAAACCTAGCCGCAGTGAGCCAATAAATAGGTTATAATTCAGCAGCTGAGGAAAGCATTATCATTATGGCAAAAATCACCAATCCATCCTGCGCTATTCCTCCAGAGCCCTGGTAGCCACCACACCTCCTTTGGCTGGCTTCTGAGGGAAAATCCCTACCCATATTCTTACCCAAATGGCTCCAAACTTGATCAGGAAAAATCCCAAGGCTTTGGGATCCCGCTCCATATTATACTTCTTCACGGACGGCAGCCTAAAGGAGCTCTTTACGCGATCTTTTTTTTTTGTTTTTTTTTTTTTTTTTTTTCTTTTGTTTTTTTTTTTTTTTTAAATTTTTTTTTTTTTTTGTTTTTTTTCTTTTTTTGTTTTTTTTTTTTTTTTTATCTTTTTTTTCTTTTCTCGAATCACACCTTCCGCTGAAGGCCCCGGGGCTTCTGCTGGATCGGCGGTTGATTTATGGGAGAGGGAGCTGCTCTTGCTTCTTCTGGCTGGTGGCTACTTCCCTTCCTTCATACCTTTGTGCAGCTTGAGTTGTTCAAAGGCTTCATTCAGGAATCTCTGGCCTTGAATCCACCAAGAGTTCCCCTCTTTCACTTCTCTGCCCAAGGGCTCCTCTTTTAATTACGCCGGCGGGTAGTTGTGAACCGCCGAGGGGGGAGTCTTCTCCGGATCTTTGCCAACCAGACTCCCACCGACCTCTGGGCTTCACAACTGCATCCTCTTCCAAACTGAGCTCTGCTAGCGATGGGGCTTTCCTGCACGAGCACAGAATTTTGGCCTCGCAATGGCTCCGGATCTCTGGTCACATTTGAGATGAATGAATGTCCAGGCCCCCTCAGAAAGAAAATTGGGCTTTTCTTCTCCGGGTGGGCTGGTGGGATGAGATTCAGAATAATGTCAGGTGGAGCCCATTCCACCAATCCAGGAAAGAATACTAGACTCTTAATTTGAGAAAAGTATCTTTTACTGAAAGTGAATGTGGTAGCAACCAAAGAATTCTGAATCTGGAAGAAATTAGCGCGCCATTTCACATATACATAAGTGGATGGAAAATGTTCTCACCCCCAATAGTTTCGATGACACTTCCATTAGAAGTTGTGATATGATCAAGTGGGCATCTTCAGGAGATGATGAGGCCCTCTTGTCGCGTTGACCTTGGCATATATTGATAATGGGTTGGCAGTTGTGCAGAAGAAAGAAAGCTAAGCGAGAAATAGAAACCTAATCTATTGTATGCTTCCCCCCCCATTTACACAACAGAAGAATGTAACACCTCCAGCTCACTTCCCGACTTATCTTAACCTCCTTCCCCCCCATTACTTATGGCAGTCCGAAAGATGCAAAGGAATAGCAGAAGATCTTCTGAAGGCTTGACAGCAACGGATGCAAAAGAGGATGTAAAAGGAACAAAAAAGGCTTGACATCCCGTTGGAAACGATGATGTACTCACTGCCTCTGTTTGGCTTCTCTCTAATCCTTCGCAGCATCTGTTTATGGATGTTTCATCTGCATCAAAAGTTTTTGCGGCTGCCCCAAAACTTTTGCGCGAAAATGTATCACATGTTCATCCCATTCTGCAATCCACGTACGCATCTGCTAACACATCCCGTTACGCATCCATTTATTTTTATTTGTTTTACGCATCCGCTATAATCCGCTCGGCCTCGCTACGCATCGCGCACTCCATCCGCCCGGACGCAGGGAGGAAGCGGAACAGATGCAGAACGGATGCAGATGGATGCGCTAGCGGAACAGCATGGAAACAAAGCGTTTAAAATGGAAAAAAACATTCGGCAGAGCGGGACCTATCTTTGGATATTAGGATGTCCTTAGGGATGCTAAAGATGTCTAGAGGATGCCTAGTGGAAAACCTATATCTTCCACAACAAGGGGAGCAACTCATCTGCATCTCACATTCAGACCAGCAGCCCAGCTGTGCAGACCTCTGCAGCCTTCATCTGACTCTTCTCTTCCAACAAGCAAAATCAATCATGTCCACTGTGGATTGTAACAAAGTCCTCTGACAGCCCACCGTCGTTCTGCCAACATGTGCGAAGCCATCTGCAGGCTCTGTGAACTTTATGTGAGAACAAACAGAGGGCAGCCAAAAGAGTCTTGGGTCGCGAAGATGGTTCGCGAAAAGAGCAAGCAGCATGATGGTGTATCAACAAGTGATGGTGGAGCTAGGAACGCAGACACTCGCGCGTTCCAGAACTTCATGAGGATGCCTCCAGCCCTGTTTGACGAAGTTGTGCAGTGCCTGACACCGCCAGGTTGACGCAAGTTCAGAGAAACCAGCTTCGGCGCGCAGCCTGGACATGGGCTCAAGGTGGCACTCACTTGCGCACATGGCCTCAGGGACCACTGCTACAGGAACATGCAGTACGGTGGGTGCCATCCACACCATCAGCACTGTGGTCAGAGAAGTGGTGCAGGCCATCATCGAAGAATACAAGGAGGAGCTCCTCCAGTACCCTCCCTGAAGACAGGATGGAAGAAAGTTGCAGAGGCAGTGGTATCAGAAGTGGAACTTCCCCAAACCGTTGGAGCCATAGAATGGGATAGACGTGCCTGCAACCTCTCCCACCAACTCAGGCTCCACTTATGTTCAACTCCACGGGCTTCTTCAGCATATCCTCTTCGCCATGGTCGATGCTGGAATTACCAGTTCATGTAGCATCGATGCTTCGAGGGCAAACCGGCTCATCTCAGATGCCCAGGTATACAAAGCAGTGTCCTCAAGAGGGGCTGACATGCAATCCCCGCCCCCACCCCCCCCCCCCCCCCCCCCCCCCCCCTCATCGTGGGCTTCCCAGAATCCAACCCGCTGTCAACGACACTCGAGCCTCCGTCCGGGCCAAACGATGCCCCTACTTCATCATGGGGGATGACGCAAACTTCCTTCCCTCTCAACCTACCTCATGAAGCCCTACACCTTCCAGACGCCTCACTCGTAAAGAGAGGATCTTCAACTACAGGCTGTCCAGGGGCAAGGCGGGTGGTGGACAACGCCTTTGGCATCCTGGCCACATGTTCCAGGTCTGTCTCACCACCATGCAGCTTAGCCAGAGACAATGAGGAGGATCATGGAAGCTTGCTGCAATCCTGCACAATTCATGCGCCCCTGTACCCATTTACAGGACCGTCTTGTGGACCCTCAGGAAGCAATGGGGCATGGCAGCTGGGGAATGGAGGCAGGGCGAAACCTGATAGACAGCTGAGGATGTGCAAGGCCCCAACAAGAGCCACCATGTGAAAGGGAAGAAGCAGCGCAAACCTCCTGAAACACCTGGTGCAACTCCCCAGCTGGAGCGGTGGAGTGGCAAGACAGGATGATAGATGCTTAAGATGCTTCCTTCAGCCTGTCTCATCACACGGATAGATTGGGCCATGTATGTTGGGTGGGCCTACAATGAACAGGGCATTTAATAAAGAGTTTGTGTTTCTGTTGCATGTGTGGATGATTATTTACATTATTATTGATAATAAAGGGGCGCATAGGTTTGGCACCTGGGAGGGTGGACCATAGAGTCCCACTATTCTTGCACTGGAGGTTTATCTAATCCCACAGCTATTACCATCCAAAGGATCCCTGCCCATCCCACTGCTATCTTAAACCCCATACACAAGTATGCAAAGGCTT
>BHFT01013757.1:689-36381 GCA_004320025.1 Laticauda laticaudata | reverse complement strand
TAACAACGGATGGAACATTTTGCTCATCCGTTGTGTCCTTTTTGCATCCGTTGGGCAGTGTGACATGGCCTTTAGTGCTAAAGTTGGAACCAAAATGGCATTTGGAATAAAGGCAAAATTTGGTCTCTGCGCATAACACACAGATCAAAGCAGGAGACAGACTAACAGAGTTCAGCCAAGAAAATTCAATAATTATACAACCACTTTTCCCCAACTACCTAAAAGCTGAACAACATTGAAATCAAGTTGATTATATATTTTCAAGCAAAGATGAAAAACTTTACTCCATGAAGAGAAACAAAACCTGATTCCTATTGTGGCACAGATCATGGGCTCCTTCTTGCAAAATTACAACTTAAACGAAAGAAAACAAAATAAGCAGAAGAACAAGATATAACCTCACCAGTATTCCATAAGTTCATCCAGTGGTTCATGAAACATTTGCAAAATCTTATAGGATATTGCCATTAAAACTGCTATATTTAGTTTCTAAGCATGTATAGAAAATACAGTGGCCCAGAGATTAAAATAGATCAACTTATTTAATCAGTTTATTAGTTCAATACCCCAAAAAGGACAGTGTTGAAACTATGGTACAGTTGTGCTTTTCTCACATGCTAGTAAAATAATGTTAAAGATTTTGCACTCATGGAAGGGGAACTGCCACATGTACAAGCTAGATTCAGAAGACACAACTCTTTTCCCCCAAGATAACATTGCTAGTGGGTGATGGGAAAGATAAAGATATTGGAAATAATGAATGATTTTACTTTATTGATGATATAAAAGGTTTGGTCTGTTTAAAGTATAAAAAATTAAGGATGACCCTTAAAATCCTGGATCACCCCATCTGCTTCTTGAAAATTTAGTATTATAACTGGAACAATCAAATGGTTCAGAATTGAGGAAAGATGTGTTACATTGCATAATGTTATTTATTTAATGCATACAAAGTAGATGTTGTGAGAAATGCTAGACTGGAAGAAATTGAAAATGAAATTAAATTTGGGGTTTGGGGGAGAAACATCAACAACCTCAGATATATATATGATACCACTTTGGAGGTTGGAAATGAGGAAAAATCATCAGACAAGCTCAAGAAAATGTTTTGATACCTTTGAATTGTGCTGTTTCATGCTGCTACCATGTTTCTCATATAATAAGGCTGGGTCTTTTTTTTTTTTTTTGAGCCCCGAAAAAATGGCTAGGACCTCTTTTCAGGGGNTTTCCCCCCCCCCCCCCCGCTCATCCTCGCCTAGGGTGCCCTATCGGCAGCTATGCCTCGCCATCAGCAACTCCTAACGGCCAATCATGATGGAATGCGGAGGGCTCCCTTACCCCCACCAAGCGCTGAAGACCCAGGTCAGTGGGCGGGCAGGGATGTCTGCAGGCAGCGTTTCAGCCGCTTCTCAGGCCTCTGTAGCTTCCACAGTTCCCACCAGTGCTGGCACCTCTCTTGCCAGCACCATCTCCAATAACAGCATGAGTCACTCCCACTTTTCCCCTGTCCCCATAACAACAGGAAAAAAAAAACATATTGAGGTACCTGGGAGTGCCGCGTGCTGCATTTTGGTTTAATCCCGAGCAACTGGGTGGGCATGAAAAGAGCCAAGCAAGCATCTCTGCTGCTGCTACCCTTGGTGCTCCAGCCTCAGGCTCTGCAAGTTTGCAAAAGTCCTAGTGCGCAGCCCGTTCCTGCATTCCAAGAGCCCAGGCTGAGCTGCAGCTGTCCCTCTCTCACCAGCACCGTCTCCAACAACAGCGGCAGCAGTGGTGGGAATCGTGGAAGTTACGGAGGCGGAATGGGTCGTGGACCGGGACTTTTGCAAACTTGCAGAGCCTGAAGCTAGAGCACCAAGGGTAGCAGCAGCAGAGACGCTCTCTCGGCTCTTTTCACGCTTACCCAGCTTTTGATTAAATAAATTTTGATTAAACCAAAATGCAGCGCGCGGCACTTCCAGGTACCTCAAAATGTTTTTTTTTCCCTGTTATGAGGATGGGGGGGAAAGCAGGAGCGACTCAGACGCTGTTTTGGGAGACGGCACTGGTGAGAGAGGCACCAGCACCGGTGGGAACCGTGGAAGCTATGGAGGCCTGAGAAGCGGCTGAAATGCTGCCAGACATCCATGCCAACACTGCCCGCCTGCTAACCCGGGTCTGCAGCAAGGGCGCTTGGTGGGGGTAAGGGAGCCCTCCGTGCTCCACCATGATTGGCTGTTAAGACAAGCTGATTGTGAGGTGTAGCTGCCCGCGGGGCACTCCTAATGGCAAGTTCCCCCCCACCTTCCCCCCCCAATTTCACATGTTTTAAACTAGGCCTAAATTTGGGAGGAGGGGCTTAATTTCATTTTATGCCGAGAAAACATGCTGGGTCTTCCTTTGGGGGGGGGGCGTATTGTTGGAGAAACATGGTATGTTTGTCAAAACAAACAGTTGATGAATTAATCATATACATTCTGTTGTAGACCTTGAGGAAGAATGATCTGTAGGAGATATAAACCAATTTTATATTAAAGATGGCATTAATTCACTGACCCATTTATTCTCTGGGAGATTTTTTGCATTATCTCCTAAAATGCATAAAACCACATGTTATCACTTGCAATTTATTCTCTCTTCTGTTCATGGAATTGTGAGCTGGAAGGACCTAATGATATAGATTAATTTACATCCTTCTAATTAAAGTAAGCCACAGTGTTTAAAATTACATTTCTGGGATTATTGACAAAGTTTAAATCAATCAGATTTAAACAGTAAACACATCCCAAGGGTTTGGGAAAATTTACCAAGAGTAAATTTTCAGGAAAGTTTGTGAAATTTTCAAATATCAACCCCACTGAGCTACCTGCCATAGAAGATGGGAAGACACAAACTGCCTAAATGTTTGAACATTTAATAGCTAAATATATTTATTTTCTAGTTTTCAAAGCCTAACATGGCTCTGAAAATATTCATAAGATGCTTCTTATTTGATTCCAATTATAATCCAGATTAAAGTTTTTAGATGAAGATTGTTCTCAATTTCTAAATTATGGCAATTCCTTCTTTGCTTTTCTCCAATTCTTCTTTCCTCCTCTGTCTGCCAGTGTCTGCTGGAGACTGAAGTACTAGTGTCATATTGCTTGCAGGAACCTTACTTTGCATTTGTGAGGTTGCTTTACTTAGTTTTCCCCAATTTACCCTTTGTTTTTAAAAAGAGAATGTCTACAAAAACTATAATGTACATACAATTAAACATTCTGCTTGGTTAAATTTTCTTTCAGCTGAGAACCATTAGGGTAATGGTTAAAGTGCTGGCCTAGAAACCAGGAGTCTGAGTTCTTAGCTCAACTTGCCTTACAGGGTAATCATTGTGGGGAAAATAGGAGGCAGGAGGATTAGGTATGTTTGTTACCTTGAGATATATACAAAAAAGGGCAAGGTAAAATATAATACTAGTAGTAGTAATAAAACAATTGAATGAAGAGTTTCAAGTTATTGCTATCTGTTTCTGTATTGTATTCCAGTTCAGATTGTGCGAAGTTTCAGCAAACTATTGTATTTAACAAATTGCAGAATTTCAAATCCTGCAGGAAAACAGGGGAAACAGAAGAAGTTGTGGGGGGTGGGATGCCCAGAGTCCCCCTGCATATCCCTGCACACTTGCTTACAGTATAATATTGTATCGGCTAGATTTTGTATCGGCTAGACAGGAAGATATCATTTATTTATTTATTTATTTATTACTTGTGAATTGCTTTCAAGATAATAGATATTAGTAAAAACATAGTTATGAATACATGGATACATATAAGAAAAAAAATATATAAAAGAAACAATAGGACAGGGATGGTAGGCACATTGGTGTGCTTATGCACGCCCCCTGCAGACCTCTTAGGAAAGGGGTGAGGTCAATAGTAGACAGTCTAAGGTTAAAGTTTTTGGGTTTGGGGAAAAAAGCAGTCAGGTATAGTATTCCAGACATTGACCATTCTGTTGCTGAAGTCGTATTTCCTGAAATCAAGTTTGGTGCGATTAACCTTGAGTTTGTATCTATTGTTTGCTCTCATGTTGTTATGGTTGAAGCTGAAGTATTCATTGACAGATAGGACATTGCAATGTATGATTTTACATACCATACTTAGATCAAACCGAAGGCAGTATAGTTCTAGGTTTTCTAGGTCTAGAATTTCGAGTCTAGTGGCATAAGGTATTCTGCAATGAGTAGAGGAATGGAGAACTCCTCTTGTGAAATATTTATGGACTTCTCAACTGTGTTAATATCAGATATGTAATGTGGGTTCCAGACTGATGAGCTGTATTCGGGTATTGGTCTAGCAAATGTTTTGTATGCTCTCGTTATTAGTGTGATATTACCAGAGAAAAAGCTAGGTATGATTAGGTTACAAACTCTTAACACCTTTTTGGCGATGTAGTTACAGTGGGCTCTAGCACTTAGGTCCTTTGAGATGAGTACTCCAAGATCCTTGACAGAGTTTGGATCATCAGCAAGGTCTTGACTATTCAGCCTGTATTTTATTTTCTGATTTTTTTTGCCATAATGTAGTACAGAGCATTTATTTGTTGACAGTTGAAGTTGCCATTTGTTTGACCATTCTGATACATAGTCAAGGTCTTTTTGGAGGGTAATAGTATTGTCTGTGGTGTTGAATAGCTTTACATCATCAGCGAAGAGAATGCAGTTGCTCTTGATATGATCACAGAGGTCATTTATGTAGAGTATGAAGAGAGTTGGTCCTAGAACACTGCCTTGGGGGGACACCACTGTTAACAGGTACAGAATTTGATAGGATACTCCCAATTTTGACCATTTGTTGTCTGTTTGACAGGAATGCTTCTATTGAGTTATGCAGTTGTCCAGAGATACCAAAAAGATTTTAGTTTTAGCAGTAGTTTGTCATGTACCATTGAATCAAAGGCTTTACAGAAGCCTATGTAGATTGCGTCTATTGCTTTGCCCTGATTGAGTTGTGTAGTCCATATGTTTTTTCAGTGTAAGAGTTGCAGATTACATGATAGTTTTTTCCTAAAACCACAATGTTTGTAAGTGGAGGATGATGGATTGATTATAATTGATTCCATGACTTTACAAGTGATGCAGCGTAAAGAGATTGGTCTGTAATTTTCAACTAGGCTGGGGTCTCCCTTTTTGAAGATGGGGATGACCGTGGCTTATAAACCATAGTTTTGGCAAGGAGCTGGTCCTGAAAGATTTTTCAAAGATTATGCTTAGAGGTTTGGCTATGGCAGTGGTAGCTTTTTTAAGAAGTAGGCACATATTCCGTCCGGTCGAATAGATAGAGATGGTTTTAGATTTTGCAATGCTTTTTCAACAATGTCTTCTGTAAAATCGATATGTATTAGATCATTGTCATTGTCTGTGGTTCGACTAGGAAATACTGGGCTTCTCCATTGCTATTTACAAATACTGAGCCAAAGAATGTGTTAAAGAGGTTGGCTTTAATTGTGTTGTTGTTGCAGTCTTTACCTTAGGTCCTTTCAGGGTGGGATGGACCTGTCTTTTAGTTTGTTGTTTATAAAATTGTAGAAAGTGCGTGTGGAATTGGTGCGTAGAAGGTTTTCTTCTTGTTTAATGTGATAATTGGTGCATTCAGTTTTTATCTGTGGCATAAATTTTTGTATTGGCTTTTGAAGTTGGCAACATGACCAGATTTGTTTTTCCACCAAAGTGATTTCTTTTTGGGATTGTAGCTTCCTTATTGTTTTGGGTAATTTGTTTTTTCTGGTTTTGGGAGTTGTTAATGGTACATAAAGTTTGATGACTCTTTTGATTTCAAGCAAAAATATGTTGTAATGGTCTCCTTAAGTATTGCATCCAGAGAATAGAAATTGCCAATCAAGAGATGAGAGATTGTTGTTTATAAGATCATAGTTGCCTTTTTTGAAGTTATGATTGGGGATTCCATCGTTGTGATGATTTTTGTGTGAACGTATGTTGAGACAAAAGTCAATCATGTTGTGGTCAATGTTGTGATCTTAAAAATAAGTCCTAAAATGAAATTGGCAAGGAGAATGTGTATTTCTAAGGCAAAAAGTGGTGACTGTGGAAAGCATTAAGAACCATTTGGCCATCATCCTTGTACAAATGGCTGTCTCTGCATTTGAGATGGATTTGGGAACCATAGCATGTAAACCTATTCCATTTCTGACATTGAAAACAAAAGGGACGTTTTAGCAGAAACCAACTTATTATTAAATTGTGAAGAAAACTACAAGTTGGATGCATCTGTAATCTGATTAAAATGTTCTATGCAATGCTGGTAAATTCCTCTCAGATGAGGACATTGTTGAGAACTGGGCCATGATAATACAGTATCTTAACTGTGAGAAAAGACAGCAATATTGTGGTTCTTTTGTACAATTGAATAAAAAATAGGACCTGGTGGATGAAAGTGATCATGGTTCATTAAATGTATGAGTATAGCAATTGGGATTTCTTCTCATTCTTGTTTCATATAGCACTTATTCCTCTATTGATTCATGATACATGGCAGAATTGCTAAAAAAGACTTTGGTGAGACAGTACTTATATAATTTCCATCGTCACTTGGCTTAAAAGAAAGATTAGACATAGGCCTCTTTTATCAAGAGAGGTTCATGTTAACAAAGTTGCTTTACTTGCAACATCATCATGTTTTGCATAAGAATAGGAATAAAAATAAGAATAAAATCATCCAACTGGCTAGTTTTAGAAATGAAATACTAACACAACTTTCCCCACCTGATTCTCTCCAAATGTGTTGATTTACAATTCTGATTATAACAGTATTTGTAATCCAACACATCTAGAATGTACTAGGTTTTCAAAGGTCATTTGTCAATTGTAACTTG
Organism: Laticauda laticaudata; assembly: GCA_004320025.1. NCBI lineage: Eukaryota > Metazoa > Chordata > Lepidosauria > Squamata > Elapidae > Laticauda > Laticauda laticaudata. The sequence continues at coordinate 29,529 of BHFT01013757.1, read as the reverse complement.
TGGCTCCTTCTCCAGCATGCTAGTTCATAAGTTTTTCAATAATAACAATGCAATTTATCTCATTATTTAATACCTAGAATTATATTTGTGTTAAAATTTAAGACTCTTATCACCAGTGTTCTTTATCATTCAAACTGTGCAAACATTTTTCTGACCAACTCTTAAAGAAAATCATAATCATTGTGCATAAATTTGATTGTTAGACTTCTGACCTCAAGTTGGAAGAAACTTCAAAAATAATTTATTATAACCCCCAGCCAGAAATTCTCCATTACTGCTATCTTAATAGAACACTGTCCCAGCTTCTACTTACAAATGAAGACCTACTGCTTTCAAGACAGCCTATTTCACTGTTGAGCAGCTCATTCGGTCAATTTTTCCTAATTTTAAATGAAATAAATGATTTGAAATAAATGTTCATTCTAACATTTAGTAACACAAAAGACTATGTCATACCTAAAATTAGATGGTGATCTCACCAAAGCTTGATTGTCAGCCTAAAGCTGATCTCATCAGTTTAGCCATATTGAATTTTAAAGGAGTTCCACTCTATCCTTTTAGTCTAAGGGAGATCAAAAATTGTACAAATCAATGCACTCTTTAAAAAGTACTCAGCAGTTTCATGTTCTGGATAAAACCAATAAGGAAAATTTCATATTATTTTTCACCCCTCTTTAAAAGTGTCCAGAAATTGGCAAGAGTTCAAGCACTGGAGGTAACAGGAAGGGGAATATTTAAAGAAGTTACCAGTATAGACTTACAACTCAAAGAATGGTTTGGAAATGAATAGATACTCAAACTCTGGATGCTTTATCATGTTATTAGTTTTAGATCATCCAGTCAAATGGATGGCTAGTAAATTTTAGCAGTTGTGTTCTAGAGACAATGGAATGTATCTTGAAGGGACCAGATTTGGAATTTAAGAATGCTTCAAGAAACTTTCCTTGTTGATTGCAATGAGATGAATTCACAGGAGTCACAGGCAGCCACAGAAATTGAGCAAATAAAATAAAATAAAACAGAATTAAGAAATGTGGGATTTGGAGGAGTAGACATTCTCCCAGACAACTCCCAACGTGCAATCAGATGCTCAGTGTTGAAATGTATTTTTTTTAAATAATAATGGTAAATTTAGGGATAAACTTGTGTGGCAAAGCATGAGCTAAGAGAGATAAGCTTGTGTGGCAAAGCATAATATTTACCTGTTGGAATCATTATGGAATCCAGAGAGACCATGTGGGATTATAGAACATCTTGATGGACCAGTTTGCATTCTTTTAAAAAGGTGTTTTGTGTATGGCAATTGTTGTATGTATGAGTATGTATGAGTATATATGTATGTATGAGTACAACATTTTAGGCCAGTGACACAATTTCAGATGTGTCACTGGCCTAAAAAGGCTATCTATCCTTTCAATATGTACTGAGAAATCAAGTAGTGCAATGACATGAAGCAGGTAATAAGGGCACAGCATCACCAAGTAGAGGCTACTTTCAAGAACAAGTTTGACTGATCCTTCAGAACCCTGGACAGGTCCCATGGAAAGTGGGGTTACTCTGGGCTGAGGATTGATTGGGCCCCTTTTGGGCTCCAGTTTCAGGTCTGTCAAATTCAGAAGATCATTTAGTACAGGGGTGTCAAACTCACATCATCACATGACATATCGTGACTTTTCTCCCTTCGCTAAACCGGGCATGGATGTGGCCAGTGCATGATGCATCCGGCCTATGGCCCACAAGTTTGACAGCCCTGGTTTAGTGGTTGAAGTTCTGTGTAATAGGATCCAGAACCAACACCTCTCCGAGTTTCAGTTTTTTCTTCGGAGTCCCCTTATCTCTTCTTTATTTCTCTCTTTGAATTTATGCTTAGTCATTACAGGAAACCAGATCATGGCAGTAGCAGGAATATTTCTTACTGGCATTTATTGCTTTTCTCTTTCAGTCACCCACATTGATGAAGAAAAGTATTGTCTACATGAATTACTTTCATTTGGTCAGATAGGTTCTTTGCCCCCACACTGGTGCTTGCTAAGATGTTGCTGAATGTCCTAACTTATGAACTCACTGGCCACCCACCTGGAGCCCACTGATTATAACAGAGGCTTTTCCAAAATGCTTCTGCACTGTAAGTCCCCTTTAAATGAGCTGTAAAAATTTTTCTCTGGGTCATGAATTCCAGTGAGCTGACAAATTCTTCCACCTCTTTATTTCAATACAGTAGAGCTGGCTTGCTGTTCTCATCTATAAAACTAGTCTCCCTGTCTCCACCTTTGAATTTGGTTCTATCATGAATTGGTTTCAGATACAGACTCCATTCATTGCCATAAAATGCTTCTTTGCAACAACACTGGGCACTTTTCTCTGCATGTGTTTATTTTATATAGCCCTTCCTCATATAAAGCAAGTCAATACAATTTTAATATCTCTGCTGACAGTTTCAATCTAGTTGACAGTTAAATATAGAACAAGCCAAAGGGGAGACTATAAATGAACAACTTAAATATATCTCTTTTTTTTCCCTTCCAGGCTGGTGCAGTTTTTGCAGATTTATGATAAGACTATGCTAGTATATAATCCACTTGTGAGCACAAAATATGGCATTCCAGAGCTATTCTTATTCAGACAAAGTTTCTGATCTTTATAAATTTATTGAAAAGAATCAAAGCAGCTGAGCAATACTTTTGTGTAATTCATTTCAATGCAGCACTTCCCTATAAGATAAACTGATGGAATATTATTCTATTAAATAGGGGGCCTTGACGTATTAGTGAATTTATTGCTAAATTATATTTAAACCAGGAGTTTTTCAACATTCAGTCATTCCTACCCTGGATTATCATATGCCAGATCTTTCAAGAAAGCCTTTAGCAACCATCTGGGCTGGTTCCTGCTTGGGAAATGGTTCAGTATTATCTCCAGGTGATATATAGAAATTCTCTTCATGCATTATTTGACTGAGAAGTTCTCACGTGGAGAAGAAGAATGAGACCATGCTGTTAGGTTTGCCCCTAGTTAGTTCTGTTATTTGCTCTTGATTTTGGACATAAGAAGAAGCACTCTGTTTTCTTCTTTCGCCTTTAATCTCTGTTACCATGTTTTCTTGTTCATAGTTATATATGAATTTGCATGTGAATATGTATCACGATGAACATAAGATTAGAGTGGTATTTTTGTGACAGGCACACTGAATTATGCTTCAACAAATCTTCAACTGAGTAAATTACAAAAATAAGAAATAAAAGTGGATTTATAAGATAAGAAATAGACTAAATACTGTAGTATTTATTCTATTTCTTATCTTATAAATCCACTTCTGTTTCTCATTTTTGTAATTTACTCAGTTGGGAAAGAACATAATAGCAAGAGTCCTATTGGCTCAGGCTAAAAGCTTATTTAATCCTACAAACAACCTCTCAGAATGTTCCTACAGGTATATTTAAAAGGCTTGTGTACTTGAAGAGGTAGCCCTCTTCCACTGTTATTCTGTAACAAATGGTAATAAAGACCTATCTTTGAATGTGGAAGTGGAGGGATGGATACAGCCATTAAGATTAGTAGGCTTTCAGAGATTAATCAGAGGAGAGCTCTGCTACAAATAATATGTTATGGTTACAAATAGAATGAATAAATAAGTGGAATACTAAAGTCAATAGAAGTTAATAAGAGTTCTGCACTTTGTTTGCTATAAACCGTATGTCCAGGTTTGTTGGGAATCTTACACTTTCACAACTGGAGAAATTAAATATTGCTTAGTGATTATTTAAAATTTTGAAAATAAAACCATTGGCTTGTAAAAATATAATTTTGAAGTGAAGAATCTTCTTAGATTCTTAACTACTGTAAGGAAAATTTATACATACATACATACATACATACTCAAACATATTAATTGTTTTAATTCTTCTATATCAGATTATACAGAGAAAGATCATAGGTATTATGGCCAATAGAGTGAAAATACAATAATCAGAAATGTCATTGATTTAACTTTGGAAACCCGTTGAATTGCATGTTTATATGACTTGAGTGTTCTCTTATCAGAGCCAGAAACAATAATGAAAGAACAGATAGCACTGAAGTGATTGAGCTTTGAAATAAAACTAGCTACTCTTTGGGTAACACCCACTATGTTAATTTGAATGCAGTAGACTGGCTGGATCAAAATTTGATCTTTCAAGTTCATGTCTTTCAGAGGCCTTAAGTTGAAGGGATAAAGCGATCATTATCAAGGGGAAAAACCTAATTTACTCGAGCCATGTTATGACACTCTAATCATATCTGACCAGTCAATGGAAGAAGGATCAAAGGACATGAACATGAAAGCATTTGTTTTTTGACTCTGACATTTCAAACTAATGCTGCCTCTCAGTTAGCCTTCTGCATAATATCTTGTGATTTATTGTTATGCCTCTTAAGATTAGGGCAATTGTATATGCCGTTGCGGGCACAACTGGAAAAGCTTTTTCAAGCCTGGGTTTTGATGAAGTGGAGAACTATCCAACTAGAGAAAAATGACATCAAAAAAGTGGGAATTCAGTTAGAACCACATTTCTTTAGAAGTAATATATCAGTAGACAATCAGTGCACTCCAGTTTACATTGGGTCAATGCTACATAACTTTTTCTGTAACCGTTCATATAACCAGCCCTTTTAGCTTCATAAGAGTCTAGTACAGTATGAACAGTTGTCTGATTTCTAAATATAATAATAACATAATATATAAAAGCAACTGCATCTGGCTATTCTCGTACAAAATATTTTGCTAAGGATTCCACTTAAGCTCTACAAGTGCTGTTCTGAGATACACAGAACACTGGACTCTGGGCTTCCAGTTTAATGAGGAAAGTATAAGGTGAGGGGAATATGAATCCTTTGATCTATCATAGAATCATTAATCTTTGGTTTTGTCAGTAAAACAATGTTAGACCCTAAGTGTGGTATAGATTCTTGTTGTTATCTCTCCAATTTGAGGAATGTGTTGCACAAGATACGGTTCTTTCCATCTCATACAGTGTAAATAATCCTACAGATTCGATTGAGGGTATATTTTGTGCCTCTTATAGCTTAAGAATATCTGCTCGGGATAGGCTTTGCTTCTGTAGCCGCACCTAACCTATGGAATATCTTGCTTCAGGGAATTAATTTGATCTTGAGCCTTTGTGGATAGTTTCCTTCCACTAGAAGTTGTTCCTACTCCTCATACATTGGTTTAGAGCAGGGGTAGTCAACCTTTTTATACCTACCACCCACTTTTGTAACTCTGTTAGTAGTAAAATTTTCTAACCGGCCACCGGTTCCACAATAATGGTGATTTATCAAGTAGGGGACAAAACCCCTACCGCCCACCATGAAAGCTGGAACACCCACTAGTGGGTGGCAGGGACCAGGCTGACTACCACTGGTCTAGAAGGTCTCCTAACTCTCAGGGATACAAAGGGGCCCCAGAAAGGATAAAAATATGCAAAAATGTGACCACCTCCTTATCCCTGTGAGAACTCACATCTTTAAGCATAATATGTTTGCAGTATTTTATAGCCAATGTCAAGCAATTAATGCAATCAATTCAAGCAATGTCTTCATAGAGAAGAGCCAGAGCCTCTGTGACAGAGTACAGTCTTTACATCTAAGGATCAGCTTTCTTAGCCCCTCTTGTTGACAAGGACTAGAAGTAACATGGAGAAAATGCTTCATGCCTCTGCTACTGAACAACTTGGGGAACATGCCTTAGCCTTGACTAATGACTGTTCCTCAAAACAGTTCTAACATTGTATAAAAATCATACAAATAAATACAACCAGAATATATTTGGCTGAAGAAAACACAGCTAGTTGAATGAGAACAAAAATTATTAGTGAAGAGAAGGACCAGGGGAGACATGATAGCAGTGTTCCAATATTTGAGGGGCTGCCATGGGACCCGGGCGCTCAGGCTGTCAACCGCTAATTTTTCTAACGGCTTCAGCAACTCCATCGAGCGCTCAACACAGCTTAGAGCCAGATATCAGGATAAACTGACGAGCCACGCGATGGACAACTGAACGACCATAGATCCGATGCACTACTATTATCAAACCTCCGCGGAAGACCATAAGTGTACGCTGTATTCTGCAACACTTTCTCCTACACCTCACAGTCTCATCTATAACGAGAGTGTCCAATAGTTCAACACGAAACACCATGGGATAACTGAAATGATCTTGGTCCTTAGCCCTAGTCTCACATATAAGTGCTCTATCCACGCGTGCTGACCGCGTCTGACGCTTTTCGGCTCACTTGGCCAACTATTCTCGAAGCAAACAAGAACTGGACTGCCATCTGTCAAAAACTTGGTTCCTAAGTCTTCCTGCTGGTCGCGACGCGTTGGACGTAGATAACCTACAAAGGTCCCTTCTAACTCATGTTCACCTGTATTTCCTACTCAGAAATTAGAGGATCATACAGTCCGATTTGAATTCAAAAGTGCCATGGTACACTTTATAAGGAATTAACGAATTGGATTAAAATTCCTCAACAGGCCACTGAAGAGAAGTTTGATCAAAATAATTATATGGTTTATTTTATAAGGAGTGGACAATTAGGATGGATAAGAACAATGGTAAGAATTTAACATGATTGTTGGCGCGGGAAAAATCAGCACTATGGAAATTATCGTGATCCTTGGATACCAATGCTGCATACTTACTGGCTCCTGAGACACCACTAATAAATTAACTACGTTCACCGGCTTATAAAGAGAATTTGGTATAAGATGTTTTTATAGGGACATGAAATACCCCCAACCGAGGACACTTTCTCAGTATGTTTAAAGATAAATCGGCAAAGTGCTGGAATGTCCAGAAGAAGTCACCAGGAATCATACATTACCATATGCTGTGGTGTGGACACGCACCAGAAGTTTAAAAAGTAATTTGACTCAGTAATACACACATGTGGCTGAGGAGGAAATTATAAAAACAGCGTATAGATTTAAAACCAGGAGACAATTTTTATTGGGGAATTTTGCCTGTAGTGTGTTACAATAAAGACGTTAACGGTATTCGAATCAATAATTAACAGCAGCTAGGATTGGTACTTTCGCACAAATTAGGAAAAAATGCGAAACTCTCTGCGGATGAGGTAAATCAAGTACACAAGAGAGAGTAGAGTGTGTGATATGTGCAGACTCAGTACGCGAAATTGACCAATTCAATGGCAATTAGAGAACAAGAAGAAAAAGATTATTATAAAATTTGGAATTTATTTTATGAATGGCTGGTTAGAAGAGTACAAAATTGAAATATGTAAGTGCAGTATAATATATCATTACCGATAAACAGATGAGTTAGATAAAGAAAATGAATGTGAAATACATCATTGAAAGTCAATAATTACAATGTAAGGGATAATATAACAAGTGATACATGTGATATAAAATACTGATTAGAACGATTATAAACATATAAGTAAAATATGTATGAGAATGTAAATATGTGCCCAACTGACACATTATTGAACAGAAAGGTTTTATTTGTTTGTTTTTGTTGTTGTTATAAAAATAAAAAAACTTTTATAAAAAAGATGCCATGGTGCTATTTGCTAATAAATGAAGAATAAAGGAGAATCTTCAGTACAAATAGAGATGTAGGCAGTTCTGTTTTTACCTTTTGACCAAATGAATCATCACATAGATTTTATCTCATTTCCTATGGAAGTCCAAGAGCTGCAGGGCATCTCAGAGGCAGATTTGTGGAAGCTCTAATGTGTCAAATGGTGACAATGTGATAAAAAGCACAGAATTTCTGTGAAGAGGCCTTGGGCATTTTTTTTCTTCTAGAAGAAAAAAAATGCCCTGAGGCCTTAGCCATATGTCATTTGCTGGTACATCAAACCCACTTGTGCATTTCAGTCCATGAGCCCTGGCTGTAGAACTGAGGACAATCTCTTAGGATCATAACTGAAAATCAAGTCTTCTTCAATACATTTTCCTCTTTTCCTAGGATTTGTGAGAAGAATAGAAAAGTTACATCTATTAAAAGTCAGAATATTTTGGTGGGACTTGATTTGAAAAGAAGAGAAGCAGCTGTATGATAGCAAGAGAAAGAAAATAGAGGGACCAGAACAGGGGTGGGATTCAAATTTCTTGACAACCAATTCTGTGGGCATGGCCTAATTTGTGGGTGTGGCTTGGTGGTCATGTGATTGGGTGGGTGTGGCTTGCTGACAGGTGGCTTGGTGGTCATGTGGCTGGCTGGGAGTGGCTTGTATGTAAATATCATAAATATTTATGTAAATATTGAATTTTTTATAAAAAAAGAGAGCAACTTTTACCGAAAATCAGGCAAAGCAGATTGAGTTGCTTGCAGAATCACAGATTCACTCACTGATCTATCTTTCTGCAATCTGCTGCCTGACTCTGCACTGAAAAATAAAAGCTTCAGTCCTAAGGAAGGTTCAGCTCTGCTCTCTCTGGTCACTTCTCCCTCACCCTCCAACCCCCTGAATACCACTCCTGACTGGGCCTCAGGGAAGCCTTTTGGGTGAAGACAAAGCAGTACAACAGTGATTTAGATTAGCTAGAAAGCAAGAAATCCTACGGGAGGGAAGGGGAGGGGCAAGCCAGTGGTTCTCTAAACTGCAGAGAATCATAACTGGTTCTATAGAGCTGGTCTGAACTGGTAGAATCCCACCCTGGGACCAGAATACATACCATCCAATATGATGAATTCTTATTCTATTGCCCAGTTCTTTTGTACAGCAGATGGAGTAATCTATCTGCCTTGAGAGTGTGGAACTGGGGGGGGGGGGGGGNNGGGGGGGGGGGGGGGGGGGGGGGTGGACTCACCTGTTTCCTCTTGGTAGAAAATGCTGATACAGAGACATTAATATGATACTGATGTATTTATTGCATTATTTGGATTATTTATATCCTTTGTTCAAGTAACAGTAGATTCAAGTGACTTACAAATAAAATAGACACTTTAATAATAAAAAAAAGGTCTAGCAAACACTATGAAAACATAGCTCATTGGGATTTTTCCTGCAGGCCGCTTGATAGCACAATAATTTCCACATGGCAACTGATATCTTCTACCCTACCTCAGCCCACTAGCAAAATGTACACTAAATATACCTGTAAATCCTTCCTCCCTGTAGTTATCTAATCTCAAAGCAGGTGGCTACTTCACCTGTTTGTGAGAACTATGTTATGGAATAAAAACATATCTCAATTTATTCCTTTGGCTACTGAGGATAGTTGTCTTTCTGGCAATTGTTCTTTCCTAGGTGTTATGCTACACTGATTCTTTATTTGCTACTAATGACTATAACTGTGGCATCAAGGTCTTGAACAACTAAACACATCACAGACTGTTACATTATATTTTAGGTAACTAAAATTAAAGCTTTGCAATGATGGAGAGGCATTCAGTTGTGTTTTGTTGCCTTCGTAGCTGCTTAGTAAGAGTCTGTACTGGACTAGGGCCATGCTCTGAATGAAGAGATGGGCAGGGTGCTATGGTGGAGGTATGTTGCTGTTAGAACAAATGGAATATCATGCCTGCAGGGTCTGTTTCAAGTGGTCAGCTGCATTTTATTGTTTTACATGTGTTAACATGTTCTCTTATCTCTTTATCTGTTGATTTAAAACATGCACTTGAAAATTCTATCCATGTTTGGCTGCTTCCCAAGATTGCCCATAGCATGAGGAGCTTCCAGCTATTGCTTGTTCTGCATGTTTAATTCTTAGTTTTTTCTCCTGTTATTGCTTTGCCCTCCCAGAACAGCAGAAAAGCTAATAAACATGCATCTGGACTGTACCACTTCAAGCAAGATTTAAGGGATTTGATAGACCATTCCATTCATGAAAAGAATTAACCTTTGGAAGAGAACAATTACAGGCTGGTTTTCTCTGTGATGAGTAGCTGAGTATGAATATCTATGAAGATTCTTTTGGACTAGATTCTATGAACAGGTTTATAGAATCTGCTGATTGTAAAAAAGATTTGACAAAGTGGTCTGCCCTACTTTAAGCCCACTTGGCATGAAACTATGTTTTTTCCCTTGTGCCAGAAGTCCAAACTACTGGGCTCAGCAGATGGAGGTGGATCACTCAGTCTTCTCTGCCATACTGCTGTGTATCTGGTGCCAATGCCTGCAGTGAGCTCAATTCAGAAGCTGTCTAGGTATATCCTGAGTATCTAGGACACAGCTGTGCCTAATATTTGCATATGCTACATTACATGTATAGATGTATAGCAGCTTTGCAAGAAAAGGAACTGGCTCTTAGTCTCAAGGCATTTTCTAAGCAACAGGTTGTCAATCGAATTTTCTGAGCTCAGTACAGCTGTTATTCGATACAACAGTATTAGCATGCAGCATATTTTAACCTGCAAGTGGAGGCTATATAATGTTAGTCTACTTTGAATCACCTTGAATGATTGAAGTATTCTATATATGTGCTAAGATTACTCATGCATGTAACACCTAACACCTTGTACAGTTTTTGCACTTGAAGTAAAAAATTATTCTCCCAAAGTAATTAATAATGAGATTTGATACTATGGAGTCTTAATTTCATATAGACTCTGCAGCACAGTACCTAATAATATTTCTCTCCTTTCCTAAGACTGACATTAGTTGTCACCTTCTGTGCTTGTATTCACATGTGAGTATAATTTTTCCATAACTTGGAATTGGAAGAAAGTATTTGCCAGTTTGTTTCCTGGCATGTCAGCCCTGCCTAATTAAGCTGTATTTTTTTCTATGAGGAGAACAGGGCTTTAAGTATGAACATATGTTATCCTAATCAGTGTTTAAACTTCTTTTATGAAGCAACTTTAAAAAGAGAAGAGAAACAATGCAAGGACATGGTATTCTCAAGAATGGACAAAGATGCCAAAGGAAGGTTTTTTCCCCATAATCTTAATTCATACAGGAGAGTGTTTGGATTGTTACAACAGAGAGGGAGGGCTAAAACAATTCCCTTTCCCATTAGAAAGTTCCTTGAATATCCTCCCTCTTGCATACAATTAAATAACAGAAAAACTTTCAATGGGCCCATGAAAGCATTTTAAAAAATATAGTTGCCACGTATACTTTTGGGGAAATCTCCCTGGAAATTCTTTTATTCATGTATAAAACTATCGCCTATTGATATCAATAAAAACTTTTTTTCTGTTTGTTTTTGGGGGAGAGGGTTGATGGTAGCATGTAAAAACTGGATAGTGAAACACAGCTTTATGAGATTTTTTTTTACAGAAAATCATATTCACAGCATGGAACATAATATGGGGCTGTGGGCAGGGAAATAATTGGACATTAATTCAAGCACAAGAAACTATGACTCCTCAGCCAACAGTAGCCATGCTTGGAGAATGGCATTTCTTTTGCTCCTTTATAAAGAAAACTTGGGGTTCCTTGTAATAGTTTACTGCTGTTAAGTGAATTGAAGTTGATGGCTACTCAGCAAACTCTGAATAAGAAACAGTGCTTGTCAGAAATGTAAACTAAGTAATAAAGAGTTTTCTAGGCTGGGTGTGGATGTATTTCTAGCTGGTTGGTTTAAAAGCTCCATTTGCTATGGATTAGTGCAGAAGCAGCATCTTTGCATGACTGCTTGTTCTTTTTCCACTTGTCTGACACTTAACTCTGGAGACTGCTTTCCTGACTTCCAACCTTTCACTAGTACTATACTTTTGTTTTACTCAATGAACTGCTTTTCTGGGTTTTGTCATCTTGTTAATCCTGACTTTGTCATGCGCAATCACTTGAATGTCTGCTGCCTGTCTTCAACTCTGTAGTTTGCTATTTACAACTTTTGTGTGTCTCTCCTGTCTACTCCCCCAATTATGAGAGATTGCAGAGATGCAAAATATGCAAATATTTTTGAGACAAGGGAGTTAGGTGCAGTTTATGGAAAGAGAAAAGGGATAATTGGACATGAAATATTTATTTGAATGATTATTGTCAGATTCAAAGAGTAATCAGATAACTTTTTACAAATTTTTACAAATTCAGATTTTTAGAGGCACAATCCTAGTTTTTCATGACAAGACATAATACTATTACACAATGTTAGTTCACTACTTTTTTTTGCATATAACACACTTATTTTCCTGAAAGTTTACTGTTTTACAAATCTTAGTATTTCTTCATTCATTCAACCTGACAAGTTGAATAAAATGAGGTTGAATAGTTGGTTGCTCTATGTGAAATGAAGGTTGGGAAATGTTTGCATCTTTATCAGGAATTCCACTGAGTTATTTGCATTATGGAAAATCTGCCATTTGTAAAGTAGAAACTTGGTTAAATTTTTGATCCCAAGATTAATAAAGGGAACTACTAAGGACAGAATGGAGAGTTCTATAGTTTAAAACAATTACTACCAAATAATACCAAAAAAACAATGACTACCAACCTGCCTTCAATTGAGGACTTGTATACTGCATGAGTCAAAAAGAGGGCTGTGAAAATATTTACAGACTTCTCACATCCTGGACGTAAACTGTTTCAACTTCTTCCCTCAAAACGACGCTATAGAGCACTGCACACCAGAACAACTAGACACAAGAACAGTTTTTCCCCCGAAAGCCATCACTCTGCTAAACAAATAATTCGCTCAACAATGTTCAACTATTACAAAGTCTGCCCTACCATTATTGTTAATCTTCTTATCATTCCTTATCACCCATCCCCTCCCATATGTGACTATATGACTGTAACTTTGTCGCTTGTATCCTTACGATTTATATTGACTGTTTCCTAGTATGATTTAATTGCTTATTGTACCCTATGACTATCATTAAGTGTTGTACCTTATGATTCTTGACTCTTGACAAATGTATCTTTTCTTTTATGTATACAGAGAGTATTTGCACCAAGACAAATTCCTTGTGTTTCCAATCACACTTGGCCAATAAAGTATTCTATTATATTCTGTTTATTGCAAAATTCATTTTTTTGTTGTTCAGTCACTAAGTCATGTATGAATTTTTGCAATCTCATGGACAATAGCACACCAAGCCTCTGTATTCTCCACTGTCTCCCGAGATTGCCCAAATTCATGTTCATTGCATCAGTGACATTATCTAACCATCTCATCCTCTGCTATCCCCTTCTTTTTTTGCCTTCAGTCTTTCCCAACATCTGGGTCTTTTTCAGCGAGTCCTCTCTACTCACTAGTTGGCCAAAATATTTGAGCTTCATCTTCAGTATCTCTCCTTCCAAAGAACAGTCAGGGTTGATTTTCTTTAGGATTTGACTGATTTCATCTCCTTGCAGTCCAAGGGACTCTCAAGGGTCTTCTCCAGCACCCCACTTTGAAAGCATCAATCAATTCTTTGGCACTCAGCCTTCCTTATGGTTCAACTTTCACAGTTATACCTTACTACAGAGAAACAAAATGATAAGAAGGCAGACCACTCTTCTAATCCTATCTTTTATATTTGATACATTTGCCTCAAAATATAGCTATAAAACTTATTTAGTTTGCATAAATCACTTTTTAAAAATTCAAAATGTCCAGGAGGGTGGGAGGGGAAAACTCCAGGCAGTTTCCTGGAATTCTCCCTCTTGATGCTGGCCTAATTCCATTCACCTCCAGGTTTCTGCTTGTGCCATCAGTTTCTGCTCTTCTCATTTTATAGCTGACTCCTGGATTTTGCATCTTGGCCTTCTTAAGCAAAGCAGCAGATACACAGTTAGCACCATTGACACACTTATTCCTTCAATTGCAGCACCCCCTTGGAAGGTTGGATCTGTTGAAAATCACTGTCAAGGTTAAGCAATGTTTTGCTGCTTTTTCTTTAAAATTATTTTCTCTCCTCCTTTCTGATTTTGTGGAAGTACATAGGATTTAGTTTTTTAAAAAAATATAAAACAACATTGTTACCATAAGCCTATTGGAGCCTAAATGCATTTATTTCATGTTTCACCATCACCATATTCATCATTTTTCCAAAAAGCATTGATTGCTTACATTCTCGGAAAACAAATTCCAGTGGGAAGGAGGTCTTCTCTGTGGAAATAACACCATCAATTTCATTATAGTTGAAAGGGACCTTAGAGGTTTTCTAATAGTCCAAACCCCTGCACAAGCAGGAGACCCTATACCATTCCAGACAAGTGGCTGTCCAGTCTCTTCTTAAAGTCCTCCAGAGATGGAGCACCCACAATCCCTCAAGGCAAGCCATTCTACTTGTTGGTTGTTGTCACTGTTCGGAAATTTCTAGGTTGCTTCTCTGTTGATTAGTTTCCATCCATTATTTCTTTATTTTGCCTTCAGGTGCTTTGGAAAATAGGTTGCCTCCCCCTTCTTTGTGGCATCCCCTCAAATATTGAAACACTGCTATCATGTCACCTCTAGTCCTTCTTTTCAGTAGACAAAATATACCTAGATATACATACATACATGTATATAAACTAGACGTACAAATGAGAATATCCTTCCTGGGACTCCCAGATCTCCAGACTAGAATTCCAAGAGGTACTTCATATTGTGGAATTTCCTGAATTTCTTGCTAAATTGTCAATTCCCAAAATCTGATGTGAGGAACTGTATATTAAATAAAGATTTAGTTTGGGGGATGGAGATACATGATTTTTGGCTGTTTTAATAATTTCAGGTCATAAAATATACTTTGCCCACACTACATTCTTGAAAATGTGGGTTGGGAATACGTTTTAGACACAGTGGAGAAGACAGTAGTATTTCATTCTACCAGCTGATTGTTTTGAATAAGAGAAGTGAAAGTGCAGTGTGAAACTATTTTGCTGAATTCGAAGAAGGATTCCACATCCCAATTAAAGATTCACAATGGAAAATCACAGCAACAATTCTAAACAGTAATTCAGTGAAATTGGCATGGCAACAGAGGTGTTCACTGTGTGCAACATTCTTTTAGACTATTTTCCTGACTCATGGACAGGTTTTAAGCAGGATCCCAATTGCATTTCCCATGTCTATTCCATAGCTTTTATGGCATTCCCTAAAATAAAGCAAAAGTTAAAGCCCCTGTCACACTGCACCAACGGATGCAAAGAAGATGTAAAATGGACAAAAAAGCTTGCCATCCGTTTGGTTTAACAACGATGTATCGTTCTGTACTCACTGCCTCCGTTTAGCTTCCTCTCTATCCGTCTAGCATCCGTCTATTGACATTTCATCTGCTCAGAAAGTTTGAGCTGCTCAAAACTTTTGTGCGGAAAATGTATCCAATTCGTCCATTCTGCATCCGCTAGGCATCCGCTAGGCATCCGTTCTGCATCCGTTACGCATCCACTATATCCGCTAGGCATCCGTTCCACATTCGCGCAACTCGCATCTGCTCGGACGCAGGGAGGAAGCAGAACGGACGCAGAACGGATGCCTAGCGGAAACAAAGCGTTAAAAATGGAAAAAAAAGTTCGCAGAGGGACCTATCTCGGATATTAAGAATGTCTAGAGGATGCCTAGAGGATGCTTAGAGGATGCAAAGGGACACCTATACTGCCTATAAAAAGGGGGAGCAACTCGTCTGCATCTCACTTTCAGACCAGCAGCCCAGCTGTGCAGACCTCTGCAGCCTTCATTTGACTCTTCCTCTTCCACAGCATCCAGTCATGTCAACCGTGGATCGTAAACAAGTCCTTTTGGCAGCCACCATCCTTCTGCAACAGTGCGAAGCCATCTACAGGCTCTGTGAACTCTACTACGGGAAGAAAAAGAGGCGGCCAAGAATCGTCTGGGTCCGAAGATGGATCGGGAGAAGAGCAGAGTACGGACTGTACAACAGCTGATGGTGGAGCTCAGGAACGAAGACATTCGGGCATTCCAGAACTTCATGAGGATGCCTCCGCCATGTTTGACGAAGTTGTGCAGCGCCTGACACCCAGGTTGACCAAGGCAAACACCAACTTCCGGCCTAGCCTGGAACCTGGGCTCAGGTGGCACTCACTCTGCGCCACCTGGCCTCAGGGACACCTACAGGAGCATGCAGTACGGCTGGAGGGTGCCACACAACACCATCAGCATTGTGGTCAGAGAAGTGGTGCAGGCCATCATCAAGAATACCTGGAGGAGCTCCTCCAGTGCCCCACCACTGAACAAGGCTGGAAGAAAGTTGCAGAGCAGTGGTATCAGAGGTGGAACTTCCCCCAACACGGTGGAGCCATAGATGGGTAGCACGTGGCCTGCAAAGCGCCAGCCAAGTCGGGGTCCACTTATTCAACTACAGGGCTTCTTCAGCATCGTCCTCTTCGCCATGGTCGATGCTGACTACAAGTTCATGTACATCATGCTTCAGTCAACGGCTCATCTTCAGATGCCCAGGTATACAACACCAGTGACCTCAAGGAGGGGCTGGAATGCACCTCATCGTGGGCTTCCCAGATCCAGACCCCCTGCCCAATGACACGCAAGATGTGCCCTACTTCATCGTGGGGGATGACGCGCTTTCTCCCTCAGAACCTACCTCATGAAGCCCTACACTTCCAGATGCCTCACCTGTGAAGATAGGATCTTCAACTACAGGCTGTCCAGGGCAAGGCGGGTGGTGGAGAACGCCTTTGGCATCCTGGCCAATAGGTTCCAGGTACTTCTCACACCATGCAGCATCACCAGAGACCGTGAGGAACATCGTGGAAGCTTGCTGCATCCTGCACAATCTCATGTGCACCCGCTACCCAGTGTTGCAGAACAGGCTCGTGGACTCTCAACAAGGCAATGGGGACATGGAGCCTGAGGAATGAGGCAAAGGCAAAACCTGATAGACACTGAGGATGTGCAAGGCCCCAACAGAGCTTCACGTGAAGGGAAGAAGCAGCGCAACTCCTGAGACACTGGTGCAACTCCCCAACTGGAGCAGTGGAGTGGCAAGACAGGATGATAGATGATTAATGGATGCTTCCTTGAGCCTGTCTCATCACACTGATGAGATTGGGCCATGTATGTTGGGTGGCCAACAATGACAGGGCATTTAATAAGAGTTGTGTTTATGTTGCCATGTGGGGATGAATGCTTACATTTTTATTGATAATGAAGGGCAAAAAGGTGTGGCACCTGGGAGGGTAGACCATACAGTCCCACTATGCTTGCACTGGTCCCACTATGCTTGCATCTATCCACAACTACTTTAACCCATCCCAAAGGTATTCCTGCCCATCCCACAGCTATTACCCATCCCAAAGGTATCCCTGCCATCCCACAGCTATTACCCATCCCAAAGGTATCCCTGCTCATTCCACAGGTATCCCTGCCCACCTCACTGCTATTTAACCCATCCCACAAGCATGCAAAGGCTTAAACCATTTCTAAAAGTTTCCACCAAGACTTTATTAAAAAAAAGAAATGAGCAAGTGTGTGAATCAAAGATAGACTTTATTGAACAAGAAGCTGTAAAACAAAAATGACCCAAGTCAAGTGTCCAAATAAAGTCCACAGGTAGCCAGCCAGCCAGTCTCTGCAATCCTCTGGTCACTCGGAGGTGTGCCCAGTCTCAGGGGTGAAGGGTCCAGGTGCTGTGGAGGTGGCTGCTGCTGGAGTGCTGGTCTGAAGCCCCACTGGGGTGCCTGGCCCCGAGCGGACACCAGGTGACGGTGTTGTTGAGAAAGCTCTTGGACATCTGGCTCAGACCCGTGATGCTGAGAGGTCCTTCCTCCATGCCATGGGGTGTCAGCCCCAGTACTGATGACAGATGTCCTGAAGCGGGCTTGGCTGTGGGGTGGAGGAAGGAGTAGTGTATTGGGGCTGTCAGGTCTGCAGCTGGGTGAGGACTGGCGTCGTGGGCATCGCTGTCATTGGTGGCATAATTGGCGTGGGTGGCATCGGTGGCATCAAGTGGAACCGGTGGCAACGGTGTTGCCCGATGACTCTATGCCTGACTTGGAAGGGTTGCTGCCTGTGCTGCTGGACCTCCTGGTAGCCGTAGCCCTGGTAGGTGAGGGGCTGTGGGAAGCCTTGGTATGGAGGGACATCACCTGGGGTGGAGGAGCAGCCTGGACTGGGTGGGAGCAGGTTTCTCTGGTCTGGAGGGTTGTGAAGCAGCTCCGTGATCCGGTCCTTCGCCACCTGGTACTGGGGATCCGCCATGTCCTTCAGGGCCTGGTTGACATAGGTGAGGAGGGGCTTGCGGTTGGAGGATGAGGGTCGGTGCTGACCAGCTGAGAGAGGAGATCTATGCTGGTGTGGATGGTGTCCCTGATCTCCAGCAGGACAGTGTGGCTCTGCCCTCCTGCTGTCTGGCTCTCTGCCTTTCTGTGGAGGTGGAGCTGGGGGGGTGGATGCGGCTACGGCTGTGGTGGACGCGATGTCTTCTTTCTCCACCGCACCAGGGAGTCCTCCACGTGCTCCACCACGGTTACAACACCTGTCTGTGGGTTCTCCGCCGTGGCACACTCCACGAAAACCTGCCTGGAGACAGGGACTGACTCTCGCCCAGAGGAGGACTGGCCCTCAGCAGGCTGCCGGAGAGAGAGGGTAGACAGAGGGGCTTCTGGTGCTCCTCGGTGGTGGATCTCACCCTCCAGGAAGCTGCACCTGGCCATGACGTAGGTCTCTCTGGTCCGTCAGCTTAACCGTGGCCTGGCCAGATTTCTTCAGGTGCAGCTTCCCGTACAGATGTGCATGTGCTTCCACCAGCCGAGGAGCACATCCGATGTGTAGCCCAGACTCTCTGCTTCTCTCTCCAAGCAGCCTGCTTCCTTTTGGTGTCCCTGTACAGCCGGTGTCCTTATGCCACAGATAGTCATTCTCTCTCAGCCACTCCAGCACCTCATCCTCGTGTTCCTCCTCAATAAAGTACTGCCTCCTCTCCCGTTGTCGCATACGCCTCTTCCTCCCTTTGGCAGGACCAGATGGGCCCCTCATCAGAGGGGCTCCCAGGTAGTAGGGGCTGCTCCTCCACACCACCAGCAGCAGCAGCACCAGCAGGATTCATCATCATCATCATACCAGCAGGATCATAATCAGCATCATCATCATCACCAGCAGCAGCAGCAGGATCAGCAGGATCAGCAGCACCAGCACCAGCACCAGCAGGACCAGGATCAGCAGCACCAGCAGGACCAAGATCGCAGCAGCAGAGTGGGCACCAGCAGCGCCAGCAAGACAGGAGCACGAGCAGCAGCACGAGCAGGACCAGGAGCATGAGCAGGACGAGCAAGACCAGGAGCATGAGCAGGATGAGCAGGACGAGCAAGTCCAGGAGCACGAGCAGGACCAGCAGACCAGGAGCAGCTTCAGCAGAGTACGCAGCAGAAGCACCACCGGCCAGGAGCAGCTTCAGCAGAAGCTCCAGCACCAGAAGAGCGAGCCCGAGCAGCAGAAGCCCCAGCAGAAGCAGAGTCAGGGACAGGGAACGGGAGGGTGGCCCTGTCCCTCTTACCAGGGATGGCGGCCAGGTTGCTGAGGCTTTCGCTTCTTCCCCATGGTTGTGGGTTGCTGGCTGGCAGGGAGGCTGGCAGGGAGGCTGGCTGGCACAAGGCTTGCAGGAAGGCTGGCACCAAGGCTGGCAGCAGGCTGGCACCAAGGCTGGCAGGCAGACTGGCTGGCAGGGAGGCTGGCAGGCACCAAGGCTGGCACCAAGGCTGGCAGGAATGCTGGCAGGAAGCCTGGCAGGAAGGCAGGCAGGCAGGCAGGCACAAGGCTGGCAGGCAGACTGCTGGCAGGGAGGCTGGAGGCAGGCAGAGAGCAAGGCTGGCAGGGAAGCTGGCCAGGAGGCTTGGAGGCAGGCTGGCAGGAAGGCTGGCAGCAAGGTTTGCAGGCAGGCAGGGCAGCAAGGACTCGATGTATCCGGCAGCAGGTCTTTCCTCTGAATGCTGGCCACGTGCGAGCTGCTTCCCTTTATATCCATGTGGCTTACGCAAATAATCCCCCCCCGCATGCGCAATTAACGCTCGGCATCCGTTCGGCTTCTGCTGTATATCCGCTAGGCTTCCGCTCTGCATCCGCTCTGCATCCGCTCTCGCATCTGCTGTATCCGTTCCACATCCTTTGCTGAGGTCCCCGGAAGCCTAGCGGATGCGCCATCCGCTTCCATCCACTGGGCTTCCATTCCGCATCTGCTTTCCATCCGCTCTGTGTGTCCTCCCCGCATCCGTTCGTTTCGTGTTTTCCACTCCGGTTATGCAAATTTTTGCCCTTTTTGAGAGTGGATAACAACGGATGGAACATTTTCCTCGTCCGTTGTGTCCTTTTTACTAACGTTTTGCATCCGTTGGGCAGTGTGACAGGGCCTTTAGATAGTTATGTTTTTATGATCTCAGAATCACAGAATTGGAAGAACATTGAAAACCATCCCCAATCCAGATGGCTTTCTATGTCATAATTACAGATAAAGCTATGTATTCTTTTCACTTTGCATAATTTCCCCAGATTAGTCTGTGAAAGTTAGTTGATCGTATGCCACTAGAAGAAAGAAGTTACAGCATGTGATTTGCCTGCAGAGGGTTCTTGCTTTTGAGCTAAATTACATACTGCAGAAGAAAGCTATCTTTAGAAGAACATTATCCAACCAGAGACCCCCTCCAGATGGGTTGGATTATAATTCCCAAAAGCTATGCCACATGGCTATTGAATAATGGGAATGTTAATTCAGCACAGCTCAAAAGGCTGGGAATGCTGTAGAGGAGATTAGTTTCCATTCCTACTAAACGGTCAATCAGATCCTCCGCATGAGCAAAAATCATTGGAATGAAATAATGCTGGATTCACTTTCATGCAGCTCAACAGTTGGCTCTTTGTGAGAACATCCTCAATCCAACTGTTGTTCCAAGATCTTCTTGGCTCCTGCTTTTCCCTATTTGTGAACCAATTTTTATGAGTTTCCTAATTACTGACCCTGCTTCAGTAATTCAAAGAAAAGGGATCTTCCGTTTCTCTTTTTAAACAAGGACTGTCTCTGACTTCAAATGAATGCCCTTGTTTTTCCCTCCTTCCTAGACAGTGCCCCTCTGGTTTCTTTTCCTCTTTTTTTCTTGGCATATTTCTTGTCTCTGACCTTATTGGCAAACATGATTTAAACATTTGTTATGCTTTCTCTACAGACTTTTCCTGGAACGGCTAAGTTGTACTCAAAAATGAAAGTAAATTCTCTTTGTCTCAAAAGTGTATTTTTCTACATTGTAGAAAAAACAGCTGATGATGATGTTCAGAAGTCTGATATCTCATCCAGCAGCCAAGGAGTGATTGAAAAGGAATCCCTTGGGCCTCTTCTTCTTGAGGTATGTGCTTAAGAAAACAGCTGCTCCACGTATTTCTAATTCAACTTTTTTTTAATAGAGTTTAGCTTTAAATTTTGCTGGAAAATAGAAAGTTGGTATTTGCATAAGAAATTGTAGAACTTTCATATTGGGACTAATTACTAATTAGACTAAAGGAAAGATGTTAGGGAAATGGATTATAGATAGTCCTAGGCATGCAATAATTCTTTTAGTGGCTATTCGAAGTTATAACAGCACTGTAAAAGTGACATATGACAGTTTTCACACTTGTGTCCATTGCAGCATTCACTTAACCCAGTGGTCACAAACAGATTTTTGACCCACATTCATTCTATGCCTATTATCACCTGGAAGTATTTATTTTGCATTGATTATTCACTTATCTATTTCATGTAGCACTGCATGGCTGGCTGTGGCACCCAATTCCCATTGCAACCAATTGTGTTTCTTCTGATTGGTAATATTAGTAAAGCTGCCATGCTATCCACGACTCCTTGTAGGAAACTATGTAGCAACTTCTCCAGTTCTGGAACCAATCATCAGACTCCATCTGCTGCCCAACCCATTCCAGCTGGTCAGCCAGTCCTTCCTGGGGGAATTCCTTTCTACCTGTCTCCAGAGCTACCACTACTAACATTGCTGTGCCACCCTGAGAGAAAAAGCCACAAAGACTCTTATAAGACTCTTACTTTCTTTTCTTGCAGTTCTTGTTTTGTTTTTGTCCTGTCCCACGTTTAGCACCTCTCTCAATCTTGTGGCTTTCACTCATTCTCCCAAACATTTTTCAGAAGCAATAAAATTCATCACGGTTTTTTAAATCTCATTTACATATAAGGAAAATATTTGGCTTCAAAACAAAGAGAGCTTTTTCAAAGCAGGTTGTCTCCTGTCGCCATTCTCAATCTCTAAATGTCCTAATATTTTTTTTCTATATCTCTGGTCTCATTTAGAATCACAGAGTTGGAAGAGACTTTAGAGGTCATCTAGTCCAACCCCCTGCTCGTGCAGAAAAGTCTATTCCAGATATTAGCCTCTACCTAGGATCGAGCTCATAGCCTTTTGATTGTGAGGCAAGAGCTCCATCTCTAGGCCACCACTTCAGGTCCTTATTTACCTCATCCATTCATGTCACTTGGTTGAATAATCCTTTTCCTATGTTGTGCTCATTCAGAACATTGCACAGTTTCCTCCCAAAAAATATGTCTCTGCTTCTTTCATTTTCCCCATTTCCTGGGGCATAATATGTAACTACCGTTAATCTAGGAATTCCTGCTTTCATATACCCTGACAGCAGTGGTGGGATTCATTTTTTTTTTATTACCAGTTCTATGGGCGTAGCTTGGTGGGAGTGGCAGGGGAAGGATACTGTAAAATCTCCAGTCAGAAGTGGTATTTGCCAAGTCTGCGAACTACTCAAAATTTCTGCTACCGGTTCTCCAGAACTGGTCAGAACTTGCTGAATACCACCTCTGCCTGACAGTACCCTAGATGATACTAGTGCATATCTTCTGATATGCTTTTCATCCCTTTCATTCAAAAATAAAGCTACTTTCTATGCATGTATTCATTAACCCTGCTTCACAAAATCAAGTCCACATTCACTCTGAACAGATATACTGTATTTTTTCCACTGTTTCCTAATTTTTCAGACACACAACTTGTCTATTTTTCTTTATTTACTTTCATTCTGTCATACCCTCTGCAATTTATTACTTTTATATTTCAGGTTTCAAAATTCTATATGCCATTTTGTTTGAATTGGGTGATTCAAATTTGCAGCAAATTATTAGATAAATAATAGGTCATTACTAGAATGGCTAATTGACCTCTGCTGCCCATCATAGCTTTGTTCATTTTTCACTTTTTAACAATATGGATAATGTGTAGGCTAAATTAGCAGTTATGGGTATTTCTGGTAAAAGTAAGACCACATTCGGTCCACTTGGCACCTTCTAGGAGGTGTATGCAATGTATCAACAAACTCCCAGGCTAACAAGTTTGAGAAAAAAAATTCATATCAAAGAAGGGGAACCATCTCTTAGAAGAACTCAGAGATTATTTTGATATTTCTTGTGACCCACGTTCCATACTCACCAATCGCTTGTACCATGCATGTTTGAATTTTTACATTTAACAGCAAAATTAGTTCCATTCCTAATATCTGGAAGTAGATTATTTATGATCAGTCTCAGGTTAGATAAGCGGCAGATGGATCAGGTTAACTAAGATTGATTTACATTCATTTAGCACTGTTTTCAACTGTTTATTCACTTTTTTTCCTTTACCTGTTGTCCTGTATGATTTATTCATGTACATTTTATAGTATTTTCCAAATTCAAAAAAAAAATCATACCACATTTGTTATGATGAGACTGGTAGTGTCCTAAAACAGCTGAAAATTAAAGGGGGAGGAATTATAATTTAGACAGGAACCTATGAACTGCACTTGTCACTCAGAAGCATGTAATGCAGAAACCTCTTGTTGCTTAGCAACAGACAACTGTGACTCAGTGAAACTGCAAGCCATGGGCTAATTTTGTTGGGGTGGAGAGGAAGGTTGTAGAGAGTGGATTGGCCTGTTTTGAAATTACTTCCTGTTTCCAGCAGCTAATATAGAAGGAACCACTCTACTAGTACGAAATAAAGAGCGCAGAGCCAGATAAATTATGTCTCCCTAGCAAAAGCAATACTAAAAAGAGAAACAAATGCTGATAGAAATGTCCAAGTGTGTGGTTGGGTCTGGGCATATATTGTTTTGAATGATGAAGGGGCAGTCCAAATCATTTTCAACTCTGTATGACTCAGGCAGCACTTAGGCATCCTCAACTTTACCAAAGGAAAGTCATTCCATCCTGTTTAGAAAATATACAGCAATCAGAATTCTGCCATGCCTTGTGTTAGTTAGATTCTACTTTACTTTGTCCTACTTCTGCAGCGATTCCACTGTTTCTTTCATTCTTAGGAATTCAAAGGTGCCCCATCCTAATTATCAAGGACTGTGCCCTTTAAGCATTTCATCTTTGCATAAGAATATTTTAGGCCAGGCGTCCTCAACCCCTGAAGTCACAGCCCATTACCGGGCCTTGAGCCATTCGGAACCAGGCCGTGGAAATGGCAGGTCTGCCGCTCACACAAGTGGAGCTATGTGTGTGCACTTCCCTACCACATATGCGGAACCATTTCCTCTCTCCCCCCTCCCACCCCCTGTAGGAAGTTAGCACCCACCCCTCTCCTAGAAAAATGAAATATCCTAGGAAATATTAAAAAGGCAGAATATTTCCCCTAGATGAGAGAAATAGAAACTCAGAAGCAGAAACTCAGAGAGGCAGAAGCTCACCCCCCCACACACACCTTTGTTAATTTGTGGGCTATTAAGACCTAGGCTAGAATATTCTACATAATAAAGGCCTCTGCCCATCTCACCACCTGGCCTGGGAAGATTGCATCAGCCAGCACTCAGGTGAAGCCATGTGGTTCAGACAAAGCCTACAAAGTTGGCTAAAACCCCTGCCCTTGGGAGTCTGACAGCTAATTTCTTGCATAGGAACAGGAAACTCTGAGGTGGGGCCCAACAGAGATTATATAACGAAGGGACTCTCAGAATCTCAGCCCTTTTTCCTTCTTTCTTCACCCAAGGCATGTGATCCTGTCCACCATTAAACCATCTTTCCAAGCAGTCATCATGTTTCCAGTGTCTTTCTTCCCCACATGGAACTGAACCCAGAAGGATAATTCTTCTAACACCCCCATTGGGCCACAAAGCCAGAAAGGTTGGGGAACTCTGTTTTAGGCCAGCCCCGTTGAGATCCTTCTGATTTTAAATGTCTGAAGAACAGATTTTCTCTCTCAAGTTGGCTTTCTGCAAAAAGAAAGAAAGAAAAAGGCTTGGCTTGCAATCTAAAACATGCATAATCATTACCGAAAGGAATGATAACAGGAAGACAAATGTTAGTCCAATTATGGGATAAATTATCACCCACCGTGGGAGTTGTCACCTGTGCAATCCGGTGGCTAATTCTGGAGCATCAATGCCAACAATTATTTCCTTTCTTTATATCAGCATTTAAGAAAACATGCTAGTTAGGCAAGATATTCTGGTAGAGTCACCTTGGGCAGCAAAGAGCAGCACAAAGAAAGTGGTAGAGGGAGAGCCAATTATGAAGTTTGGCAGATTTGATGGTAGTATAATCTTAAAATCTAGACTTCTTCTGAAAACACTTGTTAGCATGGTCTGTAGAGTACATAAAGTGGATGTGTCATTGTTCATGCAGTATTCGATGAAAGTAATATGCATTTGCCCACATAGGAGTAGAAACCAGTCTTTTTTATAAGTTGACTGTATGTATTAAGCATGACTGCTGGGCCTATTTATCATTGTTACTTGTATATTTCTGATACTTTACCCATGATGGTGCCCTGATCATCCATAACCCCAATTGTCAGCTCTTCGTTGTTCCAAAGTCATGTAAAGATAGAAGCACCTTTCTTAATGCCCTTTGTCGTTGTTTTGGACCCTGCAGGCACTGGATGGCTTTTTCTTTGTTGTGAATCGTGAAGGACGGATTGTGTTTGTGTCTGAGAATGTGACCAGCTACTTAGGCTATAACCAAGAGGAGCTTATGAACACCAGTGTCTACAGTATCTTGCATGTGGGAGATCATGCTGAATTTGTCAAGAATTTGCTGCCTAAGTCACTAGGTGAGCAGTGTGACTTTCTTGGCCTTGTCTCATTTTCTTTGCAAAGTTGCTGCTGAATCAGCGAAACACATTTGTATAATTTCAATATAAATTCATATCGGATACTAGGACAACTTTTCTAGATAGTTCATGAAGTAAGTGTGCAGGGAAAACTAAGGCTCTGTAAGACCACAATAGTTAACCTAAAAACATTTTTTACCAGAATATAAGGAATATATTAAAAATCATGATGTAAAAGGGTAACTGATGAAAATTCCAGGTCTCCTAAATCTGCTTCGTTATCTAGAGTTCTAGTTGATGTTCTTTTGTAATATTTGTGAAGAAAAACAAGAAGTTCAGATTTTTAATTTAAAGAAGTAATAATAGATGGCCTCGAACAAAATGATCACGTTATTCTTTTCTTTACACATCAGACACATAAAACCACTTCATATAATACATTTTTAAGTGTTTGATTTCTTCAAGGCTTCAGTTTAATCTGTTGAATGTGCCTTTGAGTTGAGTAGATGCAAGCTGCACTCAGGAGCACTAGCAGGTGGCTAGGAGATTAGGAAGCGGCTCTGTTTTGCAAACAAGATCCAATTTAATTTTGCCGGTGACATGTCATTCCAAATGCATATCATTCATTCTGCATTTAAGCTGATTTTTGAATAATATGCTAACTCACAAGCATCATTATGTAATTCTCAGTAAGAACTTCAGTTGACTACTCAACCAGAAACCAATTTTTTGCCAGTCTCAAAGCTAGAGAGCTAAAAATGTGAAATGCTCACTGAGTGTCAGCTTAGCCAGCAGACTAAACCATTGACTGGAGGCACAAAGATGCTCTTTGGTCATCTCGTTATTAATGTGGCACATTAAGTACATAGCCTGATTTAGTCAGAGAGGTTACTGGCTGCTTACAAATCAATGTTTTGTTCAGAGAAGGTCAACTGCTTGCTGCTGTTTAATCAACTTGATGATAAAACCCCTCTTGCTTAGCAAGCTTCTGTTTATCAAAGTTATGGCCTATTAGCTAAAGCTTATTAGTTGACAAGTCACTAATTCAGTAAACTCTCATAGTTCTTACAACTGCCTTATTGGGTCAATGCAAGAGTTTGCTGAAGCTGCAAAGGTACATGTTACACTTCCATAGAGGGAAAGAGAAACCATCAGTAACACACTGAGCACTTTATGGAAAACAAGTGAAGGTCAGCAAAGATTTTATATGAATACAGAAAGCCAGAGAGATAGAAACTATGTATTATCCACTCTGCAGGTCGTCTTTGAAGGTTCAAAATATAGGTAGAATATACAAGTAGTAAAGTAGCAATACAGATTTCTTGTCTTATAATCTGGAACCCTTCACTTGCTATAGTCCTACTTGATCATGCATATATACTTGCATATATACTTGCATATACATATACACAAATTTAATAGACCTCCCTGTGCAACCTTAATAATAGTTGAAACAAATGCCAAATGCAATAAATTCAAAATCTATAAGGGTTCCCTATCTAGAAAAGTGTTGTCAAAAACTCAGCAGGGTTGTCCAAGAGTGAAAATGTGTATGATACTCTTCTTTGAGACTTTTGGAAGACAAAATAGTCCTTGAAGAAGAATCCTTTTGAAATTGTAAATGTATTTTAGTGTTCTGCTCTCTCTTTTTCTTTTTTCTATAGCGACCTTTCCTTTTTGGTTGAATTTCACAGTGAGAGGAAGACTGCAATCTCAGATCCTTGCATGTCTATGCAGTTGGATAAGATCTTAGTCAGAAATGGACATAATATGTCATACCTGCATATGCACAATCATATGTACCAAGTACATTTTATTGGGGAAGAGGAGGCCCAAGATGGATCTTATTGCACCATTTTTCCATTACAGTGCATAGCTCTGCAGGTTTTAAAGATTATTTGCCTACATCTATTAACTTTAAACATTATCAGCTTTATTTCCTATCCTTATCCAGGAATCCAAGGTGGTTTACTTGAGGTTTCACTTTCTTTTATTTCACAACAAAAACTCAGTGAGGTAGATAAGAAGTGAGAGAATCAGTCACCCAGGCAAATTCCATTGCTGAGTGGGACTTGAATCTGGGTCTATCAATGTTTCAATCCTGCACCACACTGGCTATTTAAATGTCAAACTGCTGGAGTTTGCTTTAGATTTTAAGTAAACAATCAGATACACCTTTTAACATATGCTGCAATTTTCAAAATCAGTTTTGTTAAACTAGTGCTAGCATAGACCTTTTTAATATTGATTTCAGTGTGGCTGATATCAAATTTGCTTTAGTCAATATAAAATAGACTTAAGCTAATTTAATATAAGGTAGGTTTAAATCAATATTTCACTTAATCAGATCTTAATTGATTTTAACTTACTACAGTGTACACTTATGCATGGATAGAGTTCAGTGTTTTGTGAAATGTTACTGTTGCATTAAACACATATTCTCACTCTTATACAATTCACCCAGTTTTCCATAGACAAATTAAAAAGTTTTGTTTTTCTAGTACTTTCTGAGAAAATTATGCAAGGTGTTCCTTATTCAAACTGAACATGGATTTTTTTAAAAAAATATAAATATGGTTGCCAAGGAAACTGCTGAATGCAAATATGAGAGGTAACCATAGCAGATTTCAGAAGTACTATCATTCTGTGAGTCTAATATATCCTTTGCATGTATAAGTTTTCAATCAATAAAAAGATTTAGTGATGTATACCCTGACCAAGAATAATATTTGTGGCTGGAAACATATTTCTCCACAAACCCCCACCTGCCCAAGAGTGTCAATCTGTGATCTTCCTTGTGAAACTGTGATTTTTTTTTAGTTTCAATTTTTGGAGAGAGATTATTTATGCAAAATAGATCTGTTAAGCTTGTTTTGGCTTAGCACATTTATTTTTGAACTTTACTTCTGAAAGACCCATTCCCAGCTATGCATTAATGTTTGTTAGTCAGCCATGGGGGGGGGGGGGGT